>JAJJKW010000411.1:0-31856 GCA_023805745.1 Isotricha sp. YL-2021b | reverse complement strand
TTTTCAATTTTTTCATTTTCTTTTTTAATTTCTTCTTCTTTTTTTTGTTTTTCATTTAATATTTTTTCTTTGTGAATTTTTTGAAAAGTTGCAAATCTTTTATCATAAATTTCTTTCCATTCTTGAGTAGTATATTTTTTATTATTTCCATTATTTTTCATATTATTTAACATTTGTTCTGCTCTTTCTTTTGCTTCAAATCTTCTATTTGCATCATCAATTAATCTATTAAATCCTTCTATTCTTTCTTGTTCACTTCTCATTTCTCTACTTTTTTCTATTAAAAACTTTTTTCTATTTTCTAATCCTTTTTTTCTTTCTAAAATTGCATAATTTCTTCTAATAAATTCATCAAAATTTTTCTTTCTTTCTTCTCTTTTTTTTCTCATTTCTTCTTTCTTTCGGAAATTATCATCTTTTGAATTTATAAATAAAGATATTGTTTCTAATTTATATATTTTTGGAATAATGTTTTGATATGATTTTGATTTAGTTAAAAATGTAGGTTCTTCTTCAAAGTTTTTGTTATTGATATTTCTCATTGTAAAAGGTATTTGTGAAATTAAATTTTTAGTATCATTTTTCATTATTTTAATTTAAAATTAAATTTATAATATAAAATATTTAAACTATTACTTATTTACTTATTTATATTTATTAAATAGAATTTCCAATTTTAATAAATCTACAATTAATGATTGTCATTGATAAAACAAAAGAGCATATGCTATACTTATCTTTATATTATTATATCATTTTTTTTAATTATTTTATAAAATATTAAAATCTTTAGTAAATTCTATATTTTTATTTAAAACAAAAATAGTTTAAACACAATTGTTTATGCATAAAATAAAATCTTTATTGTTTATTTTTAATTTTTTTTGACAATAGTAAATTGATAATTTATTAAAAGATATCAAATCTTCAAATCGGTTAAAGAATGGATATCTTATTATTAAATTATCAATTAAATTTCTTAATTCTTCTGGAATTTCAATTTTATTATTTATATGTTCGTTTTCTGATTCAAGATTAAAAAATCTTGATTTATCTTTATTTTTAAATATTGTTTTATTATTATTTAAATCAACGTTTTTTTTTTTATTAATATATTTATTATTATAATTAATTTTACATAAAATTTCAGAAGAATTATCATTGATAGAATTTGAGTAATTCGAAAAATTATCATCATTTGAATAAATACTTTTAATATTTGGTAAATTAGTATTAAAAGAAATATTTAAATGTTTAATAAAATTAATATTATCAAAAGACCCATAATTTATAATTTTTTTGGCTAATTTTATATGCTCAGAATATCCAAATTTACAATTAGGACCAATTATTTCATTATCTTGAGAGAAATAATGTAAAAATATACATTTCTCTTTATTATAGCATTCCATATTATTTAAAAAATGAAAACAATATTTTGTAGTGCCAAAAAACGCTCTTACTAAATTTCCTTCAATTAAAATTGAATCTACAGACAAAATTGCATAAGAAGCTTCTTCTTTATTTGAAAATGTTATATATGCTGAATTTGTTTTTTTCTTTGTTATTACATCAAATTTCGAACTTATCATTATCTTAATTATTCTACCAAATTGACCGAAATATTCTTTCGAACATAGAATATTTTCATCAAAAATACAATCTGGAAATCCTAAAAAATGAACTAAATTTTTTTCGATTATTCTTAGTTTTGAATAATATTGAATTTGCTGATGGGTAAAAAATTTTTTTGGATTATTTTCTTTTTGAATTAATTCAAGGGTGCTTAGCATGATTTTTTTGTTTTAATTTATTTATCATTATTTTATTTTTAAAATACGTAATTTTGATGAAAAGGATTAGTTAATTTAAGTTATATGATAAATTAATAATAAAAAATGTATTAATACTTTAATCTAAATATTTTTTATTTTTTTGTAGAATAATATGATTATAATATATAATTCTAATCTTTTTTTTTCACGAATTTTTTCAATTGAATTTGTGTTTTTTATTTTTAATTTATAAAAAATGATTTTTTTCATAATTTTCAAATATAATTGTTATAAAATAATATTCAAAATATCGCAATTTATGAATATTAAAAAAACAATATCATTAAATTCTCAGAATTAATATTATAATAAAAGTAATATAATGAATGTATTGATAAATATATTTCTTAAAAAAAATAAATTTTTTTAATAATTTAATATTTTAAATAATATATTTAAATGGACAATAAGAATCAAAAAAAAAAATCAGGAAAATCAAAAAGTTCAAAATCTAAAAAGCATGAAAAAGAAAATCAAAAAGAACCAAAACAAGAAAATCCAAATAAAGAAGAAAATAAGGTAATAAAAAAAAATGAAGAAAAAGAAGAAGAAATACAAGAAGTACAAGTTCAAGAGTAAAATATAAAAATATAATTAAATATATGAATTAATAGAGAAGAAGTACCTGAAGTTGAAGAAGCAAAAATAAATACACAAATACATCCAAATGTATTTGGAAATCAATTAATTCCTTTAGAAATATTAGAAAAAAATTCAGGTTCTTTTCAACTTCAAGATGAAATTTATAATATTCCAAATTTAAATCTTTTAACTTCTGCAGTTCAACCTTTTGATCAAGTTTTAGAATTAGATGAAGAATGGAATTATGATGTTTTACATACTGAAATTGGACAAATTGTACGTTCTCAATATGGTGAATATTATCAAAAATAAAAAAAATCAAAATATATTTTTATTGTTAAATTATTTATATATATTAAAAATAAAAACAATAAAAAAAAAAATTATATCAAATAAAATAACTGAATAAAGGTATATATGAAAATAAAAACTAATTATTACAAAACAAAAAAAAGGAATAATAATTAATAAAAAATAAATATAAAATAAAAAACAAAAAAAAAAATATCTTAAAATAATAATACTATAAATAATAACTAAATTAAATAAAAATATATAAAAATGTCAGACGAAGTTCAAAAAGCTCAAAATTTAAATCCAAAAGAAGAAGAAACAATATTTCATAAAATAGTAAAAGGAACAATTCCTTCAACAAAAGTATATGAAGATGAAGATGTATATGCATTTAGAGATATTTCCCCAGTTGCTCCAACTCATATAATAATCATTCCAAAAGTTTTAAATGGATTAAATATGCTTTCTTCAGCAAAAAAGGAACATATTGAAATATTAGGTAAATTACTTTATTCAGCTTCTGTTATTGCAAAACAAGAAAAATTAGATAAAGGTTATAGAATTGTTATTAATTGTGATACTCATGGTTGTCAAAGTGTTAATTATTTACATCTACATTTAATTGGAGGAAAACAATTAGGTTGGCCACCAGGAGTTTAAATTTTATTTATTTTTGATTATTTTTTAATTTATTGAAAAAATTTTAATTTTTTTTATGTTTTTTTTAATTGCTTTTTTTATTTATTTTTTATTTTTTAATTTTTATTTGAAAAATGAACAAGTATTTTTGGTTTTTATTATTATTTTTATTATTCTTTGAAAATATTAATTCATTATTTTTCCAAGTTAATAAAGGAAATAATGAATGTATTAGTCAAGTTAAAAAAGTAGGTGAACAATTTAAAATAACATATTATTTATCAGGAGCAAATGAAGAAGGGAATTTAATAGTAGTATATTCACCATCAAATAAGAAAGTTTGGGAAGGAAAAAAAAAAAAAAATGATAAATTATCTATTAAAGCAACTGAAAATGGATATTATAGATTTTGTGTTACAAATAAAAGTAATGGAATTTTAACTGTTACATTTCAATTTCCAGAAGAAATAAAATCTTCTCAATTATTATCTACTGAAAATATTGATGATTTTAGTAAATCTATTAATAAAATGAATAAGAAATTAGATAATATACAATTTAATATTAGAAATAATGCTGTTAGAAGAGGAGAACATTCTAAAATTACTCAAGATATTATATTTAGAATCTCTATTTATAATTATGTTAAAATTGCTTTTTGGATTTTATTTTCTATTTTTCAAATTTGTATTGTTACTACTATTTTCAGAGATTTTCAAATTGTTAATAAAATTTCAGTAAATACTAAAAGTGAAATTAGTAAGTTAAAAGAAACTGAACAAGATAAGGAAATTAAGAAAAAAGATGTATATCTTTAAAAAATAAAAAGAAATTGAAATAAGACATTTTTTAAAATTATTATTTTTATTTGAAATAATAAAAGAAGAAAAAAAAACAAATATTAAATCATTAAATCAATTTTAAATAGAATAAGATTATTAAATAAAAAAGTCTATTTTTTATTGTCTAATTCAACATTTTTATTACCATAAAAAAAAATTAATTATTTTTTTTCAAATTTAAAAACAATTTACTAAATAATATTCCTAATTTAAAAAAATGAAAAAAATATATAAAAAATAAATAAGAAAAAAAATAAAAACCAAAAAAATAAATAAAAAAAGCTGAAAAAAAAGAAAAAATGAAACAAAAAATATAAAAATAAAAAAAAAATTATTTTGAAGTCAATTCCCTAACACCTTTCCAATTATCAGGAGCTTTATATTTACATTTTTCAAAATAATTTAAAAGAGTTTTAGCAGGACCATCATTTTTATCTAATTCTAAGCATTTTTTAAATTTATTTCCACTTTTTTGAAAATCTCCATTTTTATAAAATTCAATACCTTCATTCCAAATAGAATAAAATTCTTCACTTTTTCCAGTTCTAAGTAATTCTAAATAAGAACTTTTTTGAAAAACTAATCTAGTAGCACTTTTCATTAATTCAACTTCTTTTTGAAAAGTTTCTTTTTTATCAGCATATCTTTTTCTTTTTTCTTTATTATTTAAAATAACAATATTTTTATTTTTTTGTGGAGTAAGATTTAAATTAAGATCAATAGTATATAAATCTAAAGGTTGTTCACTTCCTTTAACATAAACACAATCAATAAATCTACAAATATTTTTCATAGAATCAGAAAATAAATTATATAAAGGACCACTAATTAATAAACTTAATCCAAATTGTCTTGTTGCAGTTTCTAATCTTGCAGAAATATTAACATTAGGGCTTAAATAACTAGCATCAATTTTATAAGTAGAACCAACAGCTCCTTCAATTCCATATCCAATATGTAATCCAAATCCCATATTTAATTTAAAATTTGGTATTCTTTTTAATATTTCTTCATTTTGTCTATAATTTAATATATTAAAATTTTTATTTATTTTCATTATTATTCTTAAACATGCTAATGCTGATTCATCTGCTGTTATTGATACCATTGGATTTGATGGATCTATTTCTAATAAATTATCTTTTTTTTGCATTGTTACTTTCCCTTCTTTATCTCTTACTGGAGTTTCATTATAAAATTTCCATACATTTAAAAAGGATTCTCCTATATTTTTATTTGTTGATCCACCAAATCTATCTACACTTGAATGTACTATATCTGCTATTTCATTTATTAATAATATTGTTTTTTCTTCTAATGCTAAATTTATTTCTTCAAATTGTCTTATGTCACAAAAACCAAAAATTGCTGTTTTTTTTTTCCCTTTCAAACGAGGATTTAAATCCTGTCCACTTGTTATATTTTTCTTTATTATTTCTCCTCCTGCTTCACCAAATGATATTGCTAATAATGCTGATATTTTTATTATTGCTGCTTTTATTACTGAAACTTCATAATTTTCTTCTTCTTCATTATATATTTTTTCTTTATTTTCTTTATTTTCTTTTTCATCTTCTTTTTCTTCTAACATTGCTTTTACTCCTGTTTGTAAATTTTCTACATTTTTTGCATTTATTGGATCCTTTGCAACATTTTCTACTATTTCTATCATAATTTCTAAAGGATCTAAAACTAAATTTTCTTGCATCATTTTCAAATAAAATTGCAGCTCCTGATAACATTATACATACAAATATTGTTTGAAATATATTTAAAACTCCAGTTAATTTTGTTTCTTTTAATATTGAATATACTATACTTACTTGACCATCTGCTGAAAATACTGTTTTTACTTCTTTATATCTAAATCTTGATGTATTTAAATTTGTATTATTATATAATGAAGTTCCATTATATGTTATATTTATTGGAGGATATTTTGAATCAAAAGTTTGATTTAAAACTGATTCTCCTAATATTTTATTATTTGATTGAAATAAATCATAACTTGCTGAAATTAATTGTGCTGTTAATTCATATGTTACTGTATCATCACTTGCATAAAAATCATCTGATAATAAAGGAAAAACTATTAATAATACTAATATTAATATTATTACTTTTTGAGTTATTGATTCTGATATTAATTTTGATATTTTACTTTCTTTTATATATTTCTCTAAATCTTCTTCATCTAAATCACCTACTGAACTTGTTTTACTTTCTTTACTTTTTGATAAATTTGTTTTCTTTTTTTCTTCTTTAACATTAAAATTATTATCACTTTCTTCTTTTTTTTGTAAAAAATTCTCTCCTGTTGTTAAAGGAGTATTATTAGGAGATTTTCCATTATTAGAACTTGAAATAAGATTATTTCCTTCAGTTGCATTTCTTTCAGTTTCTTTAATTTCATCTTCATTTTTTTTTTCATCTTCATTATTATTTTTTTTTTGAATTCCATTTTTAATAATATCATTATTATTATTATTCTGTTCAACATGATTTTCATTGTTATTAATATTATTATTATTATTATTATTTTCATTTCCATTATTTTGACCATTCCCAACGACATTTTCAGTAGTATTAACAGAATCTTTATTTTCACTGGAACTATTACTATTAATATTTCTAATTCCTCTAATAAAATTACTAGAATCTTTTTTTAAATTATCAGAGTTTTTTTTTTCTTTTCTTTGCATTTCTGCTAATTCTTTTTCTTTTTTTTGTAATTTTTCTTGATTATCTCTTGCAGTAACAACACTTTTATATAATTTAACCATTCTAATTAATCTAACAATTCTAATAACTCTCAAAACTCTTGTTGCTCTACTTGCAGAACTAACTTTACTCATTGCTTTAGCAGCTTGAACACTACTTTTATAACTTTTTTGTCTTGCACTTCCATAACCTAAAATAGGATTCATTACCCAATCTATATCTTGAATAAGAGAAATTGTAGCAATAAGATCTAACCAAAAAAAAAATGACCAAATATAATCTAATTTTGAGATTATATTTAATAACCATTCTAAAAAAAATATTCCTACTAATATACATTGAATTACATTTAATGCATAATCTACTTTTGTTCTTAAAAATGCTGCTTGAATATCACTTGAAAATAATGCATAAATTGTTAAAATTGACATAAATATTAATACTGGAGCTGAATCTAAAAATTTTGCTATTTTTTTTTTCCAAATTAATATTTTTATATTTGATGATGATAATCTTCTAGAACGAGAAAATCCTTGTGAATTTGATAATTTTGATTTTGATAATGAAAATTGCATTTCATTTTCATTATTATTATTTTCTTCATCTTCATTTTCATAATCTTCATTTTCTTCTTTTGGTAATTTTATTCCTTTTAAACTATTTCTACGAAAAATTGATGAACGACGTCGAGTTGTTTGTTTTGATTTTGGAGATCCTGGTTGCATTAATTTTTTTTATTTTTAAAAATTGTTTTTGACGATAGAGTAATTATTTTCCTCTATTAATATTTTTTTTTTTAATGTTTTTTTTTCAATTTTCTTTTGTTATTATTTTAAGAGTGATTTTTTTTAATTTATAATAATTTTTTTTTGTATTTATTTTAAAAATATATTTTTAACTAATTATTTATGATTATTTATTTTAATATTTTTTTCTTTTTATTTTTTTTTTTTAATTTTATTTTTTTGATTTATATTTTTTTGATTGGGGTTTTTTTATTTGAATAATTTAATTTATTTATATTTTGCTTTGAAGTTTTTTTCTTTGGTAAAGGTATTAAAGAATGGAAAGTAGAACTAGAAGTTCCAATTGAATTTTTTGAGCCATTTGAATTTGAGTTATCATTTGAAAATGTAATATCTAAAGTATTCATTTTTTCATTTAAATCATTGGTAAATTTTTTTGATAATGTTGATAATTTACCTTTATTCTTCATTGAAATTAATAAAAATATTTCTATTAGTTTTTGTTTTTTAAAGTTATTAAGATTTACATTTATTATACAATTATTAGTTATATTTTTCCAAAGATTAATTTCTTTAATAAATAATTTCGGTTCAGTTTTTAAAGTAAATTCTTTGTGAAATAATTTATTTGAATTATTTATTGTGTTAAATTCCTTTTTTCTTTTTTTATCATTTAATTTATCATATTTTTTATATAAATCTAAATAATTAGAATAAAAAGAGATAAAAGCATTATTATAAGAATTATAAGTTTTTAATAATTCCCTTTTTTGAATATTAAAATCGTTTAATAAATCAAAAGTTTTTTCTAACATAATTTGAGTTTCTAATTGTAACATATCATCATCAATTTGTAAAATATAATTGCTATTATAATAATTGAAAAATTCTTTTTTTTTTAATTCATAATTTTCTTCAATATATGCTAAATTAGAAAATTCTTTTAAATTATTAGAAGAAGTAAAGATATTATTTAATCTTGTTCCTATTATATCAGAATCTTGTATAATTGAATTTTTAAAACTTTGATTAATTATATCATCTTCTAATTTACATAATTCATTATTTTCTTTTCTATCTGTTGAACCATTTCTAAATTTATCTAAAAAAAAAGATTGTAAATTACTTTGACTATTATGTAAAATACAATGTCTTTCATTATCTAATTTTTTTGTTTTTCTAAATTTTTTTTTTGAAGTTGTATAAGTCTTGTTAAAAGATGATTGTTTTGTTAAACTTCTATTAGAATATTTATTTGTTTCTGTTTCTATAAATTTTTGATGAATAAAATCCTTATTTTTTATTGTTTTATTTATTGATTTATCTTTCGAAAGTTTTTTAAAATCCTCTTTTCTTTTTTTTTTCTCTCTTGAATTTAAAATATTATTTATTTTCCTAAAAAAATAAGGTGATATATTTTCTTTTGATGGCTTTATTTCATTAAAGTGACATTTAATGTTTATTTTTATTACAGAGTTTATGTTTTTGCAATTATTGTTTTTATTAATATTTAACCATTTAGAATCTTGAAATAATTTAAAATTTGTAGAACCAATAATTATACTTTCATTTCTAATTAAATTTAATTTAATATTTTGAAATGTTAGATAAGTTGAAATTTTAAAATATATATTTTCTTTCTTCATTATTGATTTTTCTATGTTAGGAATATCTACTTCTATATTGTCATAATATAATTTAATAGAGATTATATCAGAAATGTCTTCTTTTAATTCATTAATATTTGGAATAATGCCTAAAATAACAATTTTAGCTTCCATTCAAAAATTATTTTTCAAAAAATTTAATTAAATTAAAAAAGAAATAAAAATTAAAAATTATAATATTAATTAAAAAAAAAATTAAAAAATTATGGAAGATGATTTAAGATTAATGACAGAGGAAGACGAAATATCAAATAGTGAAAATATTTCAATAAAAAATAGATTATTTTATTTTTATTATCAAATAAACAAAAAAAACGAAATAAATAAAGTAGTAACAAGTATTTTTATTGTTATTGAAACAATACAACAAATATCTTTTGTTTTTTCAGAGCCATTATATTCATTATGGAGAATAAAAAATGAAGACACAGGAGATTTTATAAAAAAAATAATAACAGCATCAAGATTATCTCAATTATTTAGATTAGTTAAATTTAAAGTTTTTTTGATTTGTTGGATTGCTTTAGTTATCTTTTTATTTGCTTTAATAATTTCATTTTTATTAAGTATTCAAATTAATAATATGAAATTTACCTTTTTTAGGTTTAATGTTATTCTAGGAAGTTATTGTTTCAATGCAATGAATGGTGTACTTTTAAATCCTATTGTAGAAACTTTATTATTAATGATTAAATGTAAAAATAAAAAAGTTGAAATTTGTGATGATGGAATTGAATGTTTTAAATCTATTCATATATTATATTTATCTATTTCTATTTTATTTTTTATTTTATTTTTCATTTTATTAATTATGAATGAATTATTTAATTTTTCACCTTTAGAAAGGGAAAAAGAAATTGTAAAAATAAATAATTCTTCAGAAATTATATATATATTTGTAAAAATAATAATAATAATATTTTATATTATAGATACAAAAGAATGGCTGATTATTTGTATTGCATTATTAGGTTATTCCAAATTATTAAAAGAAAATTTTGAAGAATTAGCTTATAATTCTCCTCAATTAGAATTATTAATTTGTATAAGAAATTGTTCAATTTCTTGGGCTTATTTAATGATATTTCTTGCATATATAAGTGATTCAAATAAATTTATTTATTTCCTTTTATTTGGTTATCCTTTAGTATTTTTATTAAGTATTATTTTAAAAAATTATTTTGATTCAAATAAATATATAGGATATACTCCTTCAGCAAAAGATGCAAATGAATATTTACAAAAATTATTTTTTTTCATAAGATTATCAAAAGATAAAATTCAATCTCAAAAAACAAATTCAGTAAATGGAATGAGTGATGTTTTACTTAAAGGTTATATATCATTACATGAAGAAAATTGTATTGATGAAGATTGTCCTCTTAAAACATATATTACAACAAATAATGAAAATATTCAAAGAATGTGTTTATTAAACTATATCAATAATAATTTTTCTACTGGATTAAAATATTATCCTACATATCATAGATTAAAAATTGAATATGTAAAATTTAATTTATCACTTAAATTTAATATGAATAATGCAAAAATATTAATTAGTCAAATTGAAGAAAGTGATAAATCAATAACAGAAGAATATATATTTTATACTATAAAAGAAACTATGAATTCAATGTATGTTTCTCATTCAAATAATCATGATGATGACACTGAAATTTCTGATGGTGAATTAAATATGAAATTTAAAAAATTAAAAAATCTAATAGAAGAAACAACAAAATTATTTAATGATTTTTGGGGAAATTTAGGTACAAATTTATCAATGAATTTAGCCAAAATATTTATTCTTGGAAAAAAATTAAATAATTTATTAAAAGATATTCAAATTTTATGGGATAAAGATTTAAAAAATAAAAAAATAGAACCAAATACCCAAGCAATAGCACAATTATATTCATTTTTTTTAAGAAAAATTTTAAGAAATAAACATGCTTCTGAAGAAGTTTTAAAGAAAATTGAAGAAGAAAGTCATTTAAATTACAAAAAATATGACAACCAGAAAATAAATATGGAAAATTTAGATACATTTTTAGAAAATCCAGATATAATATGTTTTGCAAGAACAAGTAATAAAGGTGAATGTGATATAATTCAATGTTCAAATTCTTTTGTTCATTTTATAGGATATCAAAAATTTAATATAATTGGAAAAAAAGTAGAAACAATTATGCCTTCTATATTTCATGAAGATAATGCTCATGCAAAAATGCTTACAAAAAGATTAAAAAATGCTCAAACTTTTTTAGCAAGAGATGGAATATATAATTTAGATAAAAAACAAAATAAAATTATTTGTCCAAAAGAAAAAAATGGATTTATTAGAATTTGCTTTATTAGACATACTTTATATTCAGAAGATGATTTTGGTAATTCATTTTTAATAAAAGTTAAATTTGAACCAAGAGATTTAAAATCAAATTATCCTTTTTATATATTAACAAAAAATGATTTTACAATAGAAAGTATTTCATCTTCATCTTTAAATTTAGGATTAACACAAGATTTAATTAAAAAGCATATAATAGATTTAAATATATTAGTAAGAAATGATAATTTTAATGAAATTAATTTTAATGAAAGAGTTGATGATTATGAAGATGAACCAAAACCAGTTTATTGGATTTATCCAAATTTAATTTATCCAAAAGATGATAATATGAAAAATATAGGAGAATTAGATATTGAAAAAGTAGTTTCAGATTCTAAAAGAAAAAAATTTAATTTAGTAATAACAAAATTAAGATATAGTGAAGATGTTGTTTTAGCATATTTATTTAGATTTATAGAAATAAAAGGAGAAAGAAATGAAAAAGAATATATTCAAAATCAAGAATTAAATTTAAAAGATGAATATAATGTTATGTATGATTTATATAATTTGAATTATATAAGAACAAAATTAGTATATGAAAGAAAAGGAACAATAAATGGTGAAATAAAAACAATAAATAATTTTATGGGAAAAGTAAATCCAATTACTCAATCTTTGGTTGTAACTCCAGGAACAGGAATAACAGATGATGGTATAAATTCTGTTGGAAGAAAAACAAAAAAAAATAACTTTAAAGATGATTCTAATTCTGATGAAGAAGAACTTTTAAAAGAAATTACAAAAGATGCTGTTAATAAATTACAAACTAGAAATAGTTTAGAAATTCAAGATTATATTTTTTCTTTAACTTTTTATGGAAAAAATATTTCTTTAGAAAAACATAGACCAAATAAAGAAAGATATCCTACTGGAATGTCTGCTGAACCTTTAATTAAAATTAATTTAATGGAATTTAAAAATAAAGTTGATAAAAAACTAAAAAAGAAAAAACAATATAATAAAAAAGTTCATGCTCAAAATAATAATAATGAAAATGAACTCAATAATAATAATAATGTTCTTATTTCTGAAGATGATAATTCAAATAAAAATGATTATTTAACACCAGAACAAAAAAAAGAAAAAGCAAAAGAGGAAGAAATTTCAGTTGAGCCAAATACATATTTAAAACAATATGTAGGAAATAAAAGTATAAAAAGAATACAACTTTTATCAATATTTATGTTTATAACAATGATACTTTTAATAATATTTGAATTTATTCAAACAATAAATTATTTAAATAAAATAGTAGATTCATTAAAACTTGGTGAAAATGCATATAGTATAATGGATGGAATGTTATATTCAAAATATTTTTTAACAGAAGCAGTTTTATTAAAAGATATAGATTATCCTCATACAAATGGAAGTATATATCCAGATTTAACATATACTCATAATTTAATGAATGAATTATCATATTATCAAGGAATTATTTCAAATAGTTATAGTTATATTTCAGGAAGTTCAAAAATAAAATATATTAAAGGTTTAAGTCAAAATATGGATAGTCTTTTATTATATACTAATACTATTAGTAATGGTGAAGAACATGTTGAATTATTAACATTAAATTCTGCAATGGGAAGATTAGGAACTGATCTTTTTTTTGTTAGTATTATTAGAGATAATACTAATCAAATTTCTATGACTAATAAAAATACTTATGATATTATGACAAATATATTAAATGATTATATTATTTATTGGAAACTTATCACTGATAAAATTTTTACAACAGTATTTTCTTTTAAAAAAATACCATCTTCTTTTATTATTACTTTTATTTTATCTTTTGTTCTTCTTTTTATTAATGGTTTTTTACTTGTTAAATTTTTAAAAACAGTTATAGTAGAAAAAGAAAAACCTTTGGAATTATTTTTTACAATTAAAAAAAAAATTTTTGAATCTTTAAAAGCTGATAGTGAAATTTTTCTAAATAATTTATTAAATAAAATAGTAGGAAATGATGAAGTAGAACAAGAAACAAAAAGTGAAGCAAGTTTAAAAATAATGGATAATGATATAATAATTCAAAAATTAAAAAATAAAAACCATTATCAGAAAGTTGGAGGAAGTAAAAAAGAGTTTTTAAAAATATATATAAATTTCATTTTCATTTTTATAATTATAGAAATATTCTTGATAATAAAATTTATAAAAGTAAAGGCTTCATTAAAAAAATATTCAAGATATTCACAAGTTTTAAATGCAACAGAATTTTGTCATTTAGATTTAATAAGTATATGTGATTTTACAAAATCATTTTTTTATAATGATTCAATAAGAATTTTAAATAGAACTGATACAGAAGAAGTAATATTAGAAAAAATAAAAGTTATAACAGATTCTTTTGGTGATATGATTCTTGCAGTTTATGATAACTTACATTATTTAAGTAATAATTATGGTAATTTTTTTTATGAAATGTTAAATGGAAATATTAGTTTTATTATTCAAGGAGGAGAAGAAAATAGAGATAATTTAACACAAACTAAAATTTATGGTTGTAAAAGTATTGCTTTTAGATATTTTGATATATTTAAATTTCTTTGGCAAAATTATCTATTGAATAAAACTGATAATTATTTATATTATCCCAGATTTGGACAAATTAATAATATTTTAAGAAATGTTTTAAGACCTTGGTTTAATGAAATTCATAAAGAATTATATGATGGATATTATAATTTTCATGATTCTGAAAAAATATTTCATATTTATGCTTTTATTATAATAATTACATTATTAATTATTTATTATCTTTTTGTTTGGAGAAGTCAAGAAAGAGATTTAAAAGAAAAATTAAAAAATTCTTTGGAATTATTAAATTTGTTACCTGGAGAACTCAAATTGAAAATGGTAGATAAACTTAAGGAGGAAGAAGATAATATTAATATTAATTAATTTTTTTAATATTTTAACAGTTACTTTATTTGTTATATATATAAATTTTTATTTTCTTCAAAAGTAAATATTTACTTTAATTTTAAATCTTTAATTACTTTTTTAATAAAACAATAAAAAATTATTTAAGAATCTATTATTTTAAAAAATTTTTTTCTGAAATTATATTATTATAATTTAATAAGTAATTTAAAATTATTAATTAATTAAAAAATTAAAAATATATTTAAAATTTGATAGCATATGGTAACAAAAATTATACCTAAATTAATATTACATATTGATATTAATAAGACATTAATGTTAGGAGATTCTAATCAATCTCAATCTTTAGAATCAAGTTTATTATCTTTATTATGTGAATATCCTTTAGGAATAATTGATAAAAAAACTAATGAATGGACATTAATAAAAAAAGATTTATATAATAACAAAAATAATGATGGATTAATTTCATATATGGATTTTTTAAGATTAAAATATCCTAAAAAAACTGAATATGAAATTAAAGATAATCAAGAAAGAATAAAATATAATTTAAATATTATTAAAATTACAAGAAAATTATCAGAAAAATTCCTTGATGAAGGTTCTCCAGGTGAATCATTAAAAAAGGAAATATATAAAATTATAAATAATCTAAAAATTCCAGATGATATTTTAGAAAAAATAAATGATGGATATTATTCAAAAAAACATAAAGAATTATATAATGATGGTTATTTTCTTATATTAAAATCATTTTTTAATTCAATGATAAAATTAAATAATAATGATAGAAATTTTGCAATAATATTTCGTTCATTTGGTGATGATATTGAAAAAATAATTACTGAATTCAATGAATTTTGTAAAGGAAAACATCCATTATATCCAAATATATATTTTGATGGAACACATAAATCAAAAAATTATTTAATAGGACATTTTCAATATGGAATTATTTATCGTTATTCTCAAAGTTTAAATGATATTTTTCTTGTTATTGGAGCAAAAGAAAGATTTAAAAATCCAAAACCAAAAAATTTATATAATTTTTACCAAGATGATATTAATAATAATAATGTCATTATTATTGAAGGTGGACTTAATATTTATAATTATATTATGGAAAAAATATATATTGATAATTATTATACTTTTGCACTTTTTGATGAATATGAAATATGGTTAGAAAATGATAATTTAAAACAATTTTCAAAACCTTTTTTTATAAATCCTTATGAAAGAAAAATTCATCAAATTTTTTTTGATGATAATATTGTTTATGGAAGCAATAATTCTATTGTTGATTGTAGAAATATAATAACTGGTGAAACAATTCCAGATAATAAAATAAAAAATAAATATATAATTAAAACAGATTTTAACGTCTTATTAGATGATTATTATTTCTCTAAAAAAATTTTAGAAGCAGAATTAAATAGAAAAAAAGATTTTGAAAAAAATAATAATACTTTAGAAGATAAAATAATGAGATTAAAAACAATTTTAAATCATTCTTATCATAATTTAAATGATGCTTTAAGAGAGAATGAAAATTTATCTTTCACAGAATTTATTTGCAATTTTATATCTGCAAATAAACTTTATATAGATGAAGGAAAATAATTCCTTCATTCAAATATAATATTATTTAACTTTTTTTATTTAAAAACAAAACATATGATTTATAAATATTAAAAATAAAAAAAATTAAAATCCAAATTCCTTTTACAAATAAAATTAAAAAATAAAAAAAAACCAAATAATATTAATAATTAATTTCATTTCAAAAAAAATAAATAAAAAAATATAAAAAAAGTAAAAAAAAAATTCCTCAAAATGTCATTTTTCATTTCCAAAAAGATGTTAATAATAATTCTCTTTGCAATATTTTCTCAAATAGGTTATTCTCTTTTAGCTCCATTATTTCCATTTTTAGCAGAAGAAAGAGGAATATCATCATCATTAGTAGGAATAATATTTTCATCATTTGCAATAAGTAATTTTTTATTAACAATATTAACTCCAATATTAAGTGAAATATGTGGAAGAAAAAATTTATTAATATTAGCAATATTAACAGAATCATCATGTACAATATGGTTTGGATTAATATCATTTATAGAAAATAGATTAATATTTATAATATTATCATTTATAATAAGATTTTTTCAAGGAGCAGGAGGAGCAGTAGTTCAAACTTTAATATATAGTTTAACAGCTGCAATAAGTGATGATAAAGAAATAGAAAAAAATTTAGGTTATATTGAAGTTGGAACTTCAATTGGAGTTGCAATTGGTCCTTTAATTGCTTCAATTGGTTATTATATGTTTGGTTTTAAATTTCCTTTTTTAATTTCTGGTTTTATGGAAATGTTATTAATTAGTTTAGTTCCTATTTTAGAAATTCATCATATTAATGATGATGAAGATGATAATAATTCACTTGATATTTTTCCTATTTTAAAAAATAGAAATATTATATTAACTTTCTTAGCTGTTACTATGGATTCTATTTCTATTAGTTTTATTTATCCTGTTTTTGCTAGTCATTTAAATCAAAAATTTGGATTAGAACCAGAACAAACTGCTTTATTTTTTATAATAACAACAGTATTTTATTTTTTATCTCTTCAAATATTATCTCATGCAAATAAATTTTTTGGTAATAGAATTACAATGACAATAGGAATGTTATTTAATTCTTTTTTTATATTATTTTTAGGACCATCAAATTTTTTACCTCAAAAATTATCAATAATTATATTAGGTTTAGCAGGATTAGGTTTTGGAGGAGCTTTTATTTCAATTCCTGCTGTAATTGATGCTATTATTATTTTAAAAGAAGAATTAAATATTAATGAAAGTTCTTCTCAAGATTATGCAAGTGCTGTTTATAATTTAGGTTATTTTTTAGGAGAAACTATTGGTCCTTTATTTGGAGGTAATTTAACTCAAAAATATGGTTTTGTTGGTGGATGTAATATTAATTGTTTTGCTAATTATTTTTATGCTTTTATTTATGGAGGTTTTGTTATTTTTGATAAAATTTTTAAAAAGAAAAAAAATAAAGAAAAAGATAATTTAGAAAAGAAAATTAGTGATTGTGAATATGAGAAATTAATTTAATTAATCAATTTTTTTTTTAGTTTTTTATTGTTATATATGTGTTTATTTATTTTATTTAAATTTTTGTTTTATATAAAATTTAATTTTTTGTTTATTATTATTATTTTTTTTTTAGAATTTTTTTTTAAATTTTTTCAATAATGAAAAATAAAAATAATGAGGATAACAATTGTATCTCCCCAATATTAAAAATAACTAAAAATGTTGTTCAAAATACAGATGCTTTTCATAATTATTATATTCATAAAAATAATAAATTATTTTCTCAACAATTACCTTTACTTACTCAATCAAAAAGTTCTTTATCTCTGATTAAAAATAAGAATATTAAAAAAAAAAATTTAAAAAAAATTCCATTTCCTTTAAAATTTATAAGACAAGAAGTAAAAAGAACAAATAAAATTCCAAAATTATCTTCAATAAATAATAAAAAAAGAGATTTAATTCCTTTAGTAACAACTTCAAATGAAATTAAAAGTAAAGAATTAAGTTTAAATAAATCTTGTCATTCTACTTCTTCAAGTCTAGGTTCTATTCCAATTAAAATTCAAAAAAGAAGTTTTTCTTTTTCAAATATTAAAAATATTAAAAACTCTTGTGATGAATTCCAAAAAGATTTTTTTAATGATGATAAATATATTAATTTAAAATATAATGAAGAAGAAATTTTTAAAAATAAAGAAAAATATAAAACTCTTATTAAAGAGGAAATTATTTATTTAAGAAATGAAAAGAATATTGATAAAAAATGTCTTTTTCAAAAAAATTTTTATTATGGAAAAAGAAAAAAAAAATTGGAATTAATTTTCAATTCTTTAGTTTTAAGTTTTGAAGATATTTCATCAAAAAAAAATAATAATAAAATTAAAAATTTAAAATTAGATTGTCCATTTCAATATCTCCCTTTATTTTATTATAAAGGCTATGAAACATTTAAAAAATTATTATCATATATCGTTAAATTTGATGATAAAGGAGAAAAAATTTCAATAGATGAAGAAGCTTTAAACTCAAGTTTAAAAGTTTTAAAAGATTATGATGTAGATTATTCAGAAAAAAAAAGAAAAAATTTTATATCAGTAAGTTTATCTCCAATTATACCTCCTTTAAATCATCTAAATAATTTCAATCATTATCAAATTAAAAAATATCTTTATAATAATGATAATCATATTAAAAATATACCCGATGTTCTTATTTTACATCCTTTGAATTATAATAATAAAAATATATTGAGTAAATATAATTGTTATAGTTTCATTTGGACAACTCATTCAAAAACCTATAAAGCAACTATTTCTCTTCCTTTAATTAATATTATTATTCCTCAAAATTCTGTTAAGATAAAACAATATATTGATTTTGAATTATTGTTTTATTTATATAATATTAATTTTGAAAATTGGGATTTTTATATTACAAAATATCTTTCTAATTTTAAAAAATTTAGATATTTATTAGAAAAATTAGATTCATTTAATGAACTATATAATAAAACAATTTTTTTAAGAGAACCAAAAACTAAATTATATTCTTTTTCACAAGAAAGTTTATTTAATATTCATACTGATGAAAATCATCATAATGAAATAATAGAAATAAAATCTTTTTATATTGTAGTTACTTTGACTGATTTAAATTCTTTTAATGAAAAAGAATATCAGATTTATTTTAATTTTTCTCATTTAGTAAAATTAATCGAAATTGGAAAGTATATAAATAAATTATCTTTTTTATTAAAATTTATTGATGTAAATAAAAAAGAAAATACTTTAACTTTTAATTATCAAAAATTTGATGAATTTGATGTAAATTTATGGATTAATAATATCCAACATTATAATGGACATTATTTTGAAAAAAAAATTCAATCAATAGAAAGATTATCAAAAGAATTTGATTTATCACAAACTCATAAAATTAAAATAGAATTAAAAAAACCAATTATAA
Organism: Isotricha sp. YL-2021b; assembly: GCA_023805745.1. NCBI lineage: Eukaryota > Ciliophora > Litostomatea > Vestibuliferida > Isotrichidae > Isotricha > Isotricha sp. YL-2021b. The sequence goes on along the minus strand of JAJJKW010000411.1, from coordinate 12,161 downwards.
ATATAATTAAAATAGAAAATAAAATTGAATCATCAAAAAATTATCATTTAACAAAAGAAATTGAAGATGAATTAGTTATTAATATTAACAATAAAGATTCCATAGATTGGAGTAAATTAATAAAAAATTTTTTAGGTAAAATGATTGAAATATTTAATTTAATTCCTCATTCACTTTCTTCTTCTCCACCAAGAAAAAAAAATAGTCGAACTGTGATTGGAAGAAAAGTTGATATAATTAATTCACATTTAAATACTAATTTACATAAAAATAAAAAAAAAGATAATAAAATTTTTTTATTCAACAATTTTCAATTAAATAATTTAAAAATTAAAGAGAAAGAAAGAAATTCAAAATTGTTTTGTTCTTTAATTGAAAATCAATAATTTTATAAAGTTATAAATTATATAATTAATTTAAATTATATTCGATTATCATGTATTTGAAATAATTTTATTTTTAAATAAAAGTTTTTAAATTAAAAATTTTTTTAAATAATTTTTTTCATTAATTAAAAAATATAAATTAGATTAAATAATAAATATTTTATATATTTCATTTGATTTTTCAATAACAATTATTAAAAAAAGAGTAATTAAAAAAATAATTTTAACTTTATTAATATGATCAAATAATTCTTTTCCTTTTTTGATAAAAAATTCTATATCATCATTGAACATTGTTACCATTTATTATATTTTAATTTTATCACTAATTTTTCAATTAAATTAAAATTAAACAGAAATAATATTTTAAAATTGATGTTTTTTTTTTAGAATTATACTGTTTCAATGTCTTTCAATTTTATTACTCAAATTATTAAAAAAATATAATTATTATTTTCATTAAATTAAAATTAAATAAATAATTCTATATTCAACTATGAAGGAAAATACCTTCATTTGAAGTTTGATTATTTATTTTATATAATTTTTTTTATAATTTTTTGGCATAATTCAAATAACTATTTTTAATATATAAAACTAAAGAAGATAATGATATTAATAAAGTATTTGAGAAAAATTTTGGTTTATTGAATGAATGATATTGTTAAACCCCAAACAATATTTGTTTCAAATCTTATGAAGTTTGAATCATAAAAATAGAATAATTAAAATTATTATAAAATAAAATAATAGATTTCATTCATTTATTCATTTTATACTTTTTATTATTTTCAAAGAGTTATTATAATTTTAAATAAAATAAATATTTAAATAAGGAATATTTTTATTCTTCATTTTGAAAAGATAAATTATAAATAATTTGTCAAGGAATTATCAGAATAATAATTTAAATGATGTTTTTTAAATTCTGAAAAATATTTTTAAAATCAAATCTAAATTAAATTTTTTTAACAAATTATTCAAGAAAAAATGTAAGAAAAAGTATTTAAACCAAATATTTTTATATATAACTAAAATTTATATCTATTAATTAAATAAAGAATTAAAAGTATCATTAAACGAAAAATTATTTTTTACCAAACACTCCCATAATCTTTCATTACTATAGTCTTCTTTTTTTAATGAATATTCATTTCTCAGTTTATTAATAATATCATTTATAACATTTAATTTTATTTTTATTGTTTCTCCAATTATTTGATTATCAATTTCAAGATTTAAATAACAATAATAAATACCATAACTCAATTTATTTAATCCTTCAAATTTAATTTCACAAATTTGTGTTTCATTTTTTTTTAAAGCATTTAAATCAATAGGATTACATTTAATATTAGAATTTTTATCACAAACAAGCCTAGTCATTTTTTCTTTATATTGATAATTTCCATTATTTTTTATTTTTAATTCAATATTAATTGAAATAGTTCCTGAATATATATTTCTTTCAATAATCTTTTTATTTTCTAAACAATAAGAATATTTTTTTTTATCTATTTCTTGAAAATAATTGCTATTGAAATTATCTTCCATTGTTAAACTTCTTTTTTTTTCTAAATATATTCTATTTTGATTAATCTCTATATGTTTTCGATAACAGTTTTCACATAAATTATTGTTTCCAAATTTTTCTTGTTTAAATGATTTTACAATTATTACTTTATTGCATATTTTACAAATATTATTTTTATTTAATTGAGATACAGGATTTTTTTTTTTTGAAAAATCATCATTTTGAATTGAATCATTTAATAAATCTGTTTTTTGAAATTCTTTAAATTTTGAAAATTCTTTTTTCATATAAAAATTTATATTATTTAATATTTCTTCAATTTTTTTTTCATATATTGAATTCAAATTGTTAATACTCATTATTCTTAATTTTAATGTTTCATTTTCTTTTTGTAATTCTTCTATTTTTTTTTTTAAATGTTCGATTATTTTTTTTGAATCTTCTAATTCTTTTGTATAATTAAAAATAAAATAATTTGATTCAAATTCATTATCGGATGAATTAAATGAAATCATTTGAATATTGTTTTTATTATTGATTTTTTGATCTTCATCTTCTGTATTTTCATCTTCAGAATTTAAATTATCTATTTTTTCAAATATTTTTATTATATCTATTTTTAATTTTATAAATTTTTGATATTCTTTTTCATCAAATATTTCATTAGTATTAGATTTATTTTCATAAATAATTTCATATCTTTTACCTTTTAATTGATCAAAATTATTTAATATTTCTATTCTTAAATCATTTAAATTTTTTGGTAAATTTATTTTTTTTAATTCTCCTTCAAATAAAATATTTAATACCTTTACATTCATTTTTGTATTTCTTTTTTTTTAATTATAATATTTTATAAAAATTATAAAAACTATTTTTAATTTTATGAAATTGTAGTTTTAAAAATATGACAATTAGAAAATATATTTTTTAATTTTTTAAATATTTTTTTAATTAAATTAAAATCATTTACGGATTTTTCTTTATATTGAATAACTATATCAAAAAAATTTGAAATTTTATAAATTAATATATTTAATCCATTTGATACTTTAATTTTAAAATATTCATTTTTAATTGTGAATGAAGATGAAAAGGAATTTTTATTTTCCGATTCTTTTTGAATTATCATTGCTTTTTTTATTTCAGGTAAAATTATTCCTTTTATATTTTTATCAATATATAAATATTTTATTATTCCTATATCTTCATCTTGCTCATCAAAAAGAAATTTACCAAATTTATTTTTATCATATAAAAAACTAGATTTATTTATTTTTTTATTTTCTAAAAAATTTTTAATTTCAAAAATAAAATTGATAAAATTAATTTCAATTTTTTCTTCAAATAATTTTGAAATTAATATTTCAATGTTTACATTCTTTGGTTTTCCAAAAAAAATTAAATCTTTTAATTTAGTATTATCTTCTTGCATTATTTTTTTCGCTATATCATTGTTTTTAAATTTTCCATTATCTATTTTTAAATGATTGAAATCATTTTCAAACTTTTTTTTTAAATAACTTTTTTTTTTATCAAAATAATTATTAAAAATTAATTCAAATTTATTATCATTATCTATTTTAAATTGAAATAAAAATATATATAATTTCAAACCTAAAAAAAATTCGTTTCTCACTCTCAATTTTTTTATATTTTCATTTATTATTATTTTACTATTCATCATTTCAAAAATATCCATTGAAAAAATTGATTTATATCCTCTTAATAAATATAATAAAGTTTTTGAATCTTCAATTATTATTGAAAAAAAAGGTAAAAAGGTATTTTTTACAAAAAATTTTTTTTCATATTCTTTTAAAGTAAAATTCATTTCATTAATATTTTTTTCTAAAAATTCAATTAAATTTAATAAAATATCTTCATTAAAAGGTTCTTCTTGATTGCTTATTAATATATAATATATATCTTGAATTTTTCCAATTATATCTCCAATAATATTCATTGATTTAATTATTAAATTTATAACTTGAATATTTTGTTCTAAAATTAACAATATATTTAGCTTTTGTTGGTCATTAATATCTTTAACATTCTTATTTTGAATTATACTAATATTTGTTGAAGAATATGTTTTATAATTATTATTATTAATTTCAATTTCAGGTGAAGAATCTTTACTTTTATTATTATTATTACTATTATTTAAATTATTCAAGATTTTATTATTTTTAAATGTATTAAAATTTTTTTGTTTTATGAATGAAAAATGATTATTCTGATTTAAATTATTTCCTTCTGAAAAAGAAAAATTTTTATTTTTATTGCATTTATTTGTTTGTATACTATTTGGTCTAGAATTTTCACTTTCATCAATATAATCTTTAAAGTCATTATTATTATTGTAATATAATTCTATTTTTTTGACACATTCTGCCAAGTCATAATTATTTAAATTAAAATAATAATTTACTGAATCCATTAAAATTTTTAAAAGTTTAATTAATTTTTCTTCAAACAAAAATTTTAATCCAGGAAAGAATTTAATGACAATAAATATTTTTTCATTATTAAGCATATTATTACATGAATCATAATCTGATTTGATCAAATTATTTGAAAATTCAACAAAATAAGATAATAAGACATTCCAAATTTCATTTCCAGAATTTTTATTCTCAATTTTTTCAAATATTTTTATTATATCTATTTTTAATTTTATAAATTTTTGATATTCTTTTTCATCAAATATTTCATTAGTATTAGATTTATTTTCATAAATAATTTCATATCTTTTACCTTTTAATTGATCAAAATTATTTAATATTTCTATTCTTAAATCATTAAAATTTTTTGGTAAATTTATTTTTTTTAATTCTCCTTCAAATAAAATATTTAATACCTTTACATTCATATTTATAATTTAAAATAAAAAATATAATTAAAAAATAATAATTTAAAAAAAGTTTTATAAAGATAAATCAATAATAATTATCCTTAACATTTTAATATAATTTTTTTGATATAGAGGGAATAAATTAATCTTAAATCAGAAAAATTTGAAAAAAAATATATTATTGAATTAATTTATAATAAATTAAAAATATTTTCTTTTTGATGGGAAAAAATAATTGATTGATTTGTATTAGATTAATTTTTCAATTTATTTTTAAATCTAAATTTAATGTCCAAAGGAAATAAAATTATGAATGAATTTTCCGATTCATTAAAAAAAACAATTAAAAAATATAATGAAATATCAATTGATAATGATATTTCATTAAAAAATTCAAAAGAAAATTATGATGAAATATATCAATCTAACAATTCAGGAAAAATTAATAGTTTTAATTCAAATGAATCTCCATATTTTAAGGAAGGAAATACTACTTTTTATAATTCAAATTATAATAATGGAATCAATAATTTAAATTCTGGAAATTTATTTTCAACTAAGAATGAAATAGAACAAAGACAAAATAGTTTTATTCAAAAAATAAATAAAGTAATAGAAAATTTAAATACATTTGAAAATGAAATAAATGATGATTTTGATGATGTAATAAAATTTATTGAAAATTCAATAGAAAAAGAATTAACAAAAACAAATCATTAATAATTTATACATAATATTAAAAAAAAATTTTGATAGTAAATAAAATAAAATTAAAACGAATAAATTAAAAATATGTCCTTACTAATATGAAAATACATCATAATATATAAAATAAAGAATAGAAAAATATTTAAAATTAATTCTCATCACCATTTCCTATTTGATTGTGTTCATTACTCCCTCTAAGAGACATAATTTCGCCATTATTATCATTATTATTATTTTTATTAATATTGATTGGTGATTTATCATTTGGATAAATAATATTTTGATATTCTATTATATTACAATTACAAACAGGACATTTATAAGTAGTTTCTTTTTTTGTTAACCAATCATATAAACATTTAAAATGAAAAACATGTTGACAAGGAGTTAAAGAAATTTCATCTTTCCCTAATTTTAATTCTTCTAAACAAATTGTACATTTTGTGCCATATTTTTCATGTTCTTTTTGACAAATTCTTTTTCCTAATTTATTTGGATCATCAAACATTTCTTTTATTTTTTTAGATTTATATTCTACAGAATTAATATTTTCTACAGAATTAATATTTTCTCTATATATAACATTATTTAATCTATTATTCTCATATAATATTCTTGAATTATTTGCAATTCTTTTAGTAACAAAATAAACTATAATTGAAGAAATTATACAAATGAATATAATAACAATAATAATAATGATGAGAGTTATATTTCCTTTATTTTTTTCATACATTATAGTAATAATAAAAGGATTAATTGAATAAGAAGTTTGACTATAAACAAAAATTTCAATTGAATCAACCGAATCATAATCAATTGATGAACTTGATGTCATATATTTTCTAATTATATTATTATCAGTAGTATAAATTGCTATATTTATTATAATTTTATCTTCTGAAGAATAATCATCAGTATTAATTAAGACTTTAATATTGAAATCAGTATTTGATTTTTTAGTATTTTTATAATAATATTTACAAAATAAATTTAATTGACCATAATAACCATTTACTTCAGGAAAAGATAAAGTAATTGTCTTATCTTTTTCTTCAAAATCACCACAATATTTCTCTTGAATAAGTGATGAAGAGTAATCATCACAATCATCAAAAATGAAACCTCTATCATATTGTCTTTGACCTGAAGAACATGCTTGGGAACTCCATTTACAAGGACAATAATTTACTAACTGTTCTCCACATGCTGTACAATTAAAACAATCTGTAAAATCTGTACATTCTATTCCATCTAAATTTCTTTTTAAACTTATTTCTTTACATATTATTTTTATCAATATGATTGCTGTTAAAAAGAATTTCATTAAAAAATAATTTATTTAAATATTTTATATTTGGTATATTATTTTATTAATTTTATTTTATATTTTTTTAAATATCATTTCAATTTATTATTATTTTAAGAGTAAATAAAAGAAAAATAATAAAATTAAAAAAGAATAAAATAAAGATTTGTCTGGAAATAAAGTTAATATTATATTATATTAAAATAAATAATAAATATAATTTCATTAGAAAATAATTTATTTTAAATAATTTATATTTGTATTATTTTATATTTTTTAAAAGAAGATTTTAAATGGATGAAAAATTTAAAAGAAAAAATATGCATTTTTTCTTTAACCATAATTTAAATAGTAATATTAAAATTGTTAATCCAGATAATCCAGTGAGTAATCCTACTGAAATAAAAGGAAGAGGATTTTTTGCAAATTTTAGTCAAAAAAATTTAATTAAAAAAGATTTAAGAGGTTATCCTATTAAACAAAATGAAGAAAATTCAAATTTTAAAAATAATAATAATAACTATAAAGATACAAATCATTTAATTTGTAGTAGTCAACCAGCTGAATTAAATAGGGATATAATATTAGATCAAATTAGTCAAATGATTGATCAAAAAACAAAAAATAAAAAAAAAGAAAATCCAATTAGTTTAAATTTAAATAATCAAAATAATATAACTAAAAATCAAAAAACAGATTTTCTACAAGAAGAATTTCATAATGTAAAATTAAATAAAAATATTGGAGGAAGATGTTTCCAAAATACTAAAATTACTTCAATTCACAGTATAAAATTTAATGGAATAAATAATAATAATAATAATAATACAGAAAAAAATAATAATTATGAAATAAATACATATGAATATAATCCAATTGGACGTTCTGTTCAATCTTATTCTTATAATGAAGAAAAAAATATAAAATCGAAAATGGAAGATTTTCATATTATAATTGATAAATTTATGAATTCAAATAATAAAGGATATTTTAGTATTCTTGATGGACATGGAATTGGATGTCAAGAACCAATAAAATATGCAACAAGTAGATTACCAAATATATTTTCAAATTTTTTAAATAATACAAATTATAATATTGAAAAATCTTTTATATATTCTTTTCAAAAAATAGATGATGAATTAAAATGTTATTCTCAAATTGAAAATTGTGGTAGTACAGCAACAATAATTTATATAGATAAGGAATTAAATATAATTTATGGTGCAAATGTGGGTGATTCAAAAAGTATTATAATAAATAGAAATAAAACTTATAAAAATTTAACAACTGAACATAAAGTTGAAAGTAATATAAAAGAAAATGAAAGAATAAAAAAAATAGATGGAATAATATTTAATGGAAGATTATTTGGTCAATTAGCTTTATCAAGAGCTTTAGGAGATTTTTCTTTAAAAAATAATGGTTTAATTTCAACTCCTTCAATTCATAAACATAAAATAAATGAAGATGATATTTATGTTATTATTGCTTCTGATGGAATTTGGGATGTTTTAAATGAAGATGATGTTTCTTTTATTTGTATTGAAAATTGTAATTTAAATTGTGATGAATTAGGAAAATTAATCATCAAAAAAGCAATTGAAAAAGGAAGTGAAGATAATATTTCTTGTATAGTAATTCTATTAAATGAAATTGTTAATTAAAAATATTAGTTTAAAATTATAAAGTATAGAATAAATAATTCGGATATTTTTATTATCATTTAAAATATAATTTCAATTAATTATATTCTTATTAAATTAATATTTTAAATTTTAAAAAAACTTTATATTATTATTAAATTAATTTTGAGTACACATATATAATTTACAATTTATTTTTAATTATATTTTATTTATTCATCATCATATTCAGTATTATAATTTCTATAAGATTTAGAAGAAACAATTTTTTTATTATTATTATTGTTATGTATTCTTTGATGATGATTGACAATAGGAGAAATACTTTTTTTTATATTTTTAATTTTTTGTTTGACTAATAATTTTTTGGCTTCAAAGCTATTTTTTTTCTTCGATTTTTTAAAATTATTATTTTCAGCTTCTGTTGAAATATATCCTTGTTTAAATAAATGTGCTCTTTCAGAATTTGTTTCTGCATTATTTCTTGGATTTTTTTCTTTGAATAATCTAAAATTACTATTTTTAATTATTTCCTTTTTATCTATTGATTTTTTTTTTATTGATGATGTTTTTTTAGAATGATTTTTTCTTTTTTCATTTTCTGTATTTAATTGACTATAATAATGTAAATATTCATTATCATTTAAAGAATTTTTTCTTTTTGAATTTTTTTTTTTAGGGAGACTAAAATTACAAATTTTTTTTTCTTCTCTCGCAGTTAAAACTCTTTTTCTATTTGGAATTTTGTCTGTTTCATTTATTTTATCATTTATATCATTATATGCATTGATGATATTAAATTGTTTATTTAAATTTATAAAATTTTTATGAGTATTTTCATTTGGATAATAAAAAGGCTTATAATGATAATTTTCTTCTTTATTTGGTGTATTTAATTTTTTTATTTCATTATATAAATTTTGATTAAAAATATTTGTCACATTTCCTATTTCTGATTCTGTTTCATTTAAAATGTCATCATATAATTGATTACTATTTCTTGAGTTAAAATTATTTAATATTTTTAATTCTCCTATTATACTATTTGGAATAGAAATTTCTTTTGGAATATAATAAAAAGGATAATTTTGATTTTTTGATTCTATCACTATATTATTATTTATAAATGTAATTATTGTATTTAAATCTTTATCAGTTTTTTTCTTTTCTTTTAAAAACTCTTCAAAATTTTTTTTACCTGTCATTGATTCATATGTTTTAATTATTTCATCTAATTTTAATGTGTAATCTAAAATTACTTTTCTATTTCTTTCAATTTTCATATTTTGTTCTTTAAAAATATCAGTTATCTTTTCTAAAATATTATTTTTTTTCTTTTGAACTTCATTTTGAAAAGAATCAAAAAATTGAGTAATTTTTTTAATTTCATCATTAAAATAATCGATAATTCCTTGTTCAACCTTTTTATAAGAATTAATTTGTTTTTGTATAATTTTAATTTTATTTTCTACTTCATTGATATAATTTGTAATTTCTTTTTGATTATTATAATTAAAATCAGAAGGAAGATTTTCTAATATTTGAACACAAATAGGAATATTTGTTAAATTTAAATTTCTATGAATTTTTTTATCTAAAGGACATATAATATAATTTCCTTTTATATCATTTTGAATAAATGAAGAAACACATTCTTCACAAAATATATGTCCACAAGGTAAACTTCTTGGTTTTTTATTTATTTTATTATATTCATGAGAGCAATTTAAACATATGAAAATAGACATATTATACTTTTTTTAATTTTTAATTTAAAATAATTTATTAATTTTTCTCCAATATAAAAAAAATATAAAAAAAACTCAAAAATAAATTAAAAAAAATTAAAAAAAAAATATATAATAATTTCAATTAAAAAATGTCATTAAAAGCACAAATAAGTGAAGATGAAACATTTGAAAAAATAAAAAGTGGATTTAAAATAAATTTAATTCAAATGAAAGATGGTGATTCAGGTAAAATGATGTGGGATTGTAAAGATTGGGATCTTACATCTCCTCATCAAACAGTAAAAATATCAAAAGAATTATTAAAATGTAAAATAATAAAAAGAAATGTAAATTTTTCTTCAGTAGAAAAAATAGAAGATTTAGAATTAATTCAAAATTTTTATTTAATGGGAGAATTATTTGAATCTTCAAGATTTAAATTTGGTTTTGTTATTCCTAATTCTACTAATGATTGGGAACAAATTATCGAAGCTAAAGAAGATGGTGTTTTACCTGCTGAAATTTTATCTGGAAAATTAAATGTTGAAACACTTTTTTTATGTGAAGGAAAAATTATAGTTAAAAATAAAATTTTAATTTATTATGTATAAAAAAATAGAATTTTTTTTTATAAAGTTTTAAATAAATTAATTTATTTTTTTTTTTTCTTTTTTGTGATTTTTTAAATATATTTTTTTGAAAGTTCTTATTTTTAATAAATGTTTTCAAATAATATATTTTATTTAATTAATTTTTTCAGGAAGAATTTTTTTGAATAGATTACTTCATTTATTTTTTGAATTTAAATTTCATTTTTTAAATAAACTACAAATGATGTATTTGACTTTAATAAAGAAACAAAATAAAATATAAATTTTCAAAATAAAATTAAATTATAAAAAAATTTTCTAAGAAAAACAAGAATAAACACTTTTTATATATTTTAAATAAATATTTGAATAGAATTTTTTTATTTCTAAATAATATATAAGAAGACTTCATTTTAAAAAAAAAATAAATTAAATCATTTTCTCAATGAGCATTATTTCAGGATACCTCAAAAAATATAAAAGAGATATTCTTTTACCAGGAAATACAAATAAAAGATGGTTCGAAATTAATTTTGACAAACAAACATTTTCAATAAAAAATTCTCAAGAAAAGAAAGATTATAATGAAATAATAAAATTTAATGAAATAAAAGAATATAATCCAAACTTAGGGAAAAATTTTCAAAATGTTTGTGATTATAAATATGGTTTTTTAATAAAAACTATAAAAAGAAAATATATTCTTTATGCAAAAACTGAAGAAGAAAAAAAAAAATGGGAAGAAGGTTTTAGTAAAATTATAGGGATTAAATATGGAAATGAAAAAACTTTAAATATGAAAAATATTTCTTATAATAGTAATTCCGAAGAATATACTATTTTTAAAGTTAATCACACTGAAAATGAATCTCATATTTCTTCAAGAAAAACTAGTGGTGAAAGTAATAAAGAAAATAAAAATATATATAAATTTACAAAAATTGATGATGATGATGAAATTACTTTGATTCAAAGAAAAAATTCAGTTATTACATATGCTAATACAAACAATTTTGAGAATTTTGATAAAAGTGAAAAAAAAAGAAAAAAAAGAATTTCTTTTTTTTTCTAATATTTCCTTATATAAATTCCTTTGTATTTCAATACTTTATTAAAGGAATATAAATTATTAATTATATTTAAATTTCTCTCAGGGTCATATTTATTAAAAGTTTATTTTTTATTTGTTATTTAATATTAATATTATAAAAAATCATTAAAAAAAAATTTATTTAAATTCAAAAAAACCTTTATTTCTATCAAATTATAATATTTAATATTTATTTTTTATAATTTGAAAAATTATTTATTGTATTTAATTAAAAAGTTATTAATAAATTAACTAATAATCAATGTGGGGATTGGGGATTGGGGATTGGGGATTGGGGATTGGGGATTGGG
>JAJJKW010000410.1:0-31869 GCA_023805745.1 Isotricha sp. YL-2021b | reverse complement strand
AAATCCTACTAAAGATGAAGGAAAAAAAGATGTTAAATTCAATGATACTAGTCAAATCTTTTCATTATATTTTATTATTATAATTATAGTTATTCTACTTATTTTTGTAACTTATTTTGTTTTAAAATCCTCTAAAAGATTAAGAAGATTAAATGGTTTACATAAAGAATATATCGATTATAATATAATGAATGACCAATATGATAATTAAATAAGGTAGTTAAAAATAAATTTTAAAAACTTTTTTTTTAAAGATAATATATTTTTTTTTATTCATTTAAAATGATATTGGAAATAAAATCATTTTTTTCAATTTAAATTTACAATAAGTTTAAAAACAATATTAAACAATTCTAATTTATATTTTTCTATACCTGACTAAATTATATTCTATTTTCGATATTATTTTATTTTTTTTTGTATTAATTTTAAATTAATATTTGATTTTCGATAATTCAAATGAAATATTCTTACCATGTAAATTCTTTTGATTTCAATTAAATAATTGTGCTTTGTTTTACCATCTCTAGATACTTCTTTTATAAAGAATTTTATTAAAAATAATAGGGTTTAAAAACAAAAGAAAAAAATATTGTAATCCTAAATCAAAGGGAATTATAATATTTTGCTGTAATTTTTAAATTTATTCGGTTTTAATTTTCGTGAAATATTAAAAAATTTAATTAATTTTTAATGATTTTCATTTCAATAAATTGTATTTTTTCAAAAATTTCATTTTGAAAAAACTTTTAGATTTAATTTCAAAGAAATTCATTTTCAACAAGAATCTATTTCATTTCATATATTAAAATAAATTATAATACTTAAATAATAAAATAAATATAATTTAAAAAATGAATTTTGTTTTAATATTTATTATACCTTTATTATTAGTCAATTGTGAAAATGAAAAAATTCAAGAAAAATGGGAAATAAATGATATTTGGGAATATGCTGATGAAGATATTTCTCAAAGGAAAAGTACTTCATATGGTATAGTTGATCCAAATAAATATATAACTCCTGAAAAATTTATTGAATTAGAAGAATATTTAGATAAGTTAAATAAAGAATATGGAATGAATATTTTTATTTTCATTATTAAACAATTTCAAGAATTTGTATGTGAAAAATTCTTGAGTAATTTATCAATTCAATTTTTCTTATTTTTACAAGGAAGTAAATTTAAAATAAATAGTAATAATTTAATATTTGCTATTTATTCAGTTGAAGATAAAGCATATAAAATTGCTGTTGGAAATAATTATAAAAATAAAATCTTCTCCGAAAAAATTAAAGAAATTGATAATTTAATACAAACTTTTTTAAATAAAAAAGAAGTATTTTTAGCAACAAATGTAATGATATCTCATTTTGAAACTTTTCAAAAAAAAAATCTTGAAAATAATAAAAAAAAACAAGATATAAAATTTTAACGATATAAGTCAAATATTTTCAATCTATTCTATAATAATTATTTTAACTGTTTTACTTATTTTATTATTATATGTATTTTTTAAAATTTCAAGACAATTAAAAGTTCTAAGCACAAAAAGTATAGATTATAATATCCTTACCTCTTCCTATGAAAATTAAATAAAATAATTTATTCTAATAATAAAAAAATAAATCTCTTTGAAAATTTAAATTTTAAAAAAACTCAACAAAATCTAGATAATCAAATTTAAATATCAATAATATAATTCTTATTTCCATTTAAATTATTTTTAGATATTCTTTAAAATTAAATCTCTACTTTTCTTATACTATACATTTATAATATTTTTTTCATTTAAAATAATAAAACTACAAAAAATTTTCTTTTCATTTCAAACTATAATATGAATTTTATTTAATTCATCAAAACTTTCAGTAAGAAAATTATTTTTATATCCGTTCTCATGTAATAATCTTTTAAAATAGAATTAATATCATCTTCTTGTATAATAAATGTGTATATACTTATTAATACCTTTTTTAAGTCTTTTTAAATAAAAAACACATTACCATGTTTATCCCATTCAATTTAAAAATAAATAAAAAAAATTCATTTCTAAACATTATGAAAAAATAATTTCTTTAAATGACCAAACAAACTCCATTAATAAAAAACAATTAATCGAATATGAAAAAAAAAATTAAAAAAAAATCAAAAAAAAATAAATAAAAAATATAAATAAAACAATGTCAGTTTCTAAAGAATCAGTATACACCCGTGAAGCAACAATGCAAAACCTTCCTCCCCCTATTCAAAACTACCACACATCATCCTATTATCCTTATCCAGAGCCAAATAAGACATTTCGTTTAAATCCTTTAGTATTAAATTCTTTAAAAACAACAGACATAGATGATCTTCAGCAGATATTTGGAAAAGGAATTCAAGATAAGAGAGATAATGAAATAGCAAAAAAAATAGAAACTCAAAAAATATTTGATGAAGATTTAGAAATAAAAACAATAAAAGATGCAATTGCACATGCAAAATTAAATCAAACTCGTTGTCTTCAAATTCAAGAAGGATTATTTTTAAGAATGCAAAATTTAGTAAAAGACACTGAAGCAGATGATCAAATTTTAAGAAATTTAGCAGAAGAGAAAAAAAGACAAAAAGAAGAAGAAGAAAAAAAAGAAAGAGATCGTTTATTAGCAAAAAAAATGATTCAAGAACAAATGTTAGAAAAGAAGAAATTAAAAGAAGAAGAAGGACAAAGAGAATATGAAAGAGATAGAATTGCAACATTAAAATTAATGGAACAAATAAAAGAAGAAGATAGATTAAAAAAAGAAGAAGATGAAAGAAAAAAAGCAATAGCACGTTCATATATGGAAAATGCATATGCAGAAAAAGAAGAAAGAAAATTAAAAGAAAAAGAAGATGAAGAAATAGAAAAATTAGAAGCAAGAAAATATTATGCAAATATAGCAAAAAGAGAAGCTGATGAACAAGCAAAAAAAAATGCAATTCAAAATGAAAAAGATA
The DNA here is from genome assembly GCA_023805745.1 of Isotricha sp. YL-2021b. Taxonomy (NCBI): domain Eukaryota; phylum Ciliophora; class Litostomatea; order Vestibuliferida; family Isotrichidae; genus Isotricha; species Isotricha sp. YL-2021b. Next base: position 28,886 of record JAJJKW010000410.1, on the reverse strand, counting down.
AAATATTTGAACAATTAGCTTCTGCTGCTGCAAAAAAACAAGCTGAAGATGAATATTGGGAAAATGTTAGAAATGAATTATATATTGAAAAAGAAAATAGAAAAGCTAAAATTAAAGAAATGGAAGAAGCTGCAAAAAGACAAAAACAAAAAGAAGATATGCTTAATTCTGCTATTCAACAAATGAAATATAAACAACAAAAAAAAAAAGAAGAAGAAGAAGAAGAAGAAAAATTTAAAAAAAGTCTTTTAGAACAATTTAAAAATGATGAAAAATTAGAATTAGATAATATTGAAAAAAGAAAACAAAAAGAAAAAGAATTTTATGATGAAGTTGAAAGATTATGGAAATTAAAATTAGCTCAATATCATGCTCAAAAACAACAAGAATTAAAAGAATTAGAAGATCAAAAAAAAGAAGAAGAAAGAAAAAGAATTTTAATAGAAAAAGAAAAAGAGCGTTTAATAAGAGAAAATGAAGCATTATTAAAAAAATATTATGCAAAAGGATATAATGATATAATTCATTTATTACGTCCTGCAAATGGAGATCCAAATTTTAAAAAAACAGGATATGAACCAATATATAATAATTTATTTGGTAATATGAATCCAAATCCTTCAACAGCATATCCAAAATATGGTAAAATAAAGAATTTTGTATATGATATTAATATTCAGGATATACATAAAAATTTAAATATGGATAATTATCCTATGTATAATGCTACTTTAAATAATGATTATGATTCTTATGTTCCTGAAAGTGATTATAGAAATATGGCTTTAAAAAATAAAATGCCTTATATGACTTATGCAGGAGGTCCTCCTTATAAAGAAAGATCTTTTGTTAAAGGAGCTCCGAGAATGCCAAAAGAAATGGAAAAAATTACTATTCCTTATTTAGAAAATGAATATAAAAATAAATTAAATTTAAAATTAAATGGTATGAAAACTCCTTTATCTGATAAATTTTATCAACCACAAGTTATTTATACTAATGCTAATCAATATATTAATCAAATGCAAAGAACTAAAACTGCATCTAATTTCTTTCCTAGTACAATGAGACAAGAAAGTAATGTTAATATTATAAATAGACCTAATATATTACCACAAAATATTCATAGAGATATTTCTATGCCTCAAATTAATCAAAATCAAGTTAAAAATCAAATATCTAATTTAAATAATATTAATCAAGGAAATACTATTTTACCTTCTAGAACTACTTATGGAACTTTTGGTTTACAAAATCAAATTCCACAAACACAAAAATATCAATATCAAAAATTAGATAATGATACTTTTTATAAAACTGGAAATTCATTCTTTGGACAAAGTAATATGAATAATTTAAATAATAATAATATTCCTGTTCAAGCAAATAATCAAAATATTCTTTCGAGACAAGCTGAATTGGCATAATTTTTTTTTCTTAATTTTTATTATTGAAAAAAAGGAAAACATTAAAATTTTTATATTTAAATTTTTATGAAAAAGTTTTTTAATGTAATTAAATTATAAAAAATTAAATTTTAAACATCAGAATTTTTTTTGGAAAGATAATCTCAAATTCTTTATACTTCATTTTTAAAAATATTTTTCTTTTTGGAAAAATTAATTATTTAAATGGTTTTAATTTTGAATATATTTGAAGCATTTGTTATATTATTATTTATTTAAATTTTTTCATGGAAGAATTTATTACATTTCAAAAGATAAACTATGAAAATAGGAGATTTTGTTTTTTACCCAATTTTATGAATTATAAAAAAAATTCTTTTGAAATTGATAATTTGATATTTATTCAAAATATTGAAAATAAATCATTAAATTTTATTGGAATAGTTAAATTTTCAAAAAAAATAAATAATAAAAATGAAAAAATTATTGGAATTAATCCTTTAATGCTTTCTATTATAGGTTATCCTGAAAAAGTTATAGTAAAGCCTTTAATTGAAGTAATGTAAATTCAATAATATTAATTTTTAGCCCAACAGAAAAATTAAAATTTGATTTTTATAATATAGATAGTGATATATGTTTATTACCTAGAATAGTAAATTTAAAAATAATGAAAATTCCTTGGTTTAAAGAAAAATATGAAGAAAATATTATAATTAAAGAAATAAAAAAAAATAATATTTTATCAGTAGGAGAAACATTTATAATTAATAATGAAACTTTATTCAAATTTGATTTATTTAATGGAATATATTCAAATAAATTATATAATTTTATATCTGTTTACTTTATTTATAGTATTCAATATGAAGATTACAATAAAAAATTATATCCTTTTTCTCATTTTCTTAAAAAAGAAATTAAATTTAAAGAACACATTGAAGAATTTTATATTAATTCTTTTAAAATTTTTGATAATAATGATAATATTAATATTGAATTTATTCCTTATGATTATAATTTATTTTTTCAACTACCAAAAAATTTACTTAGATATATTTATCCAAATATAGATTCTTTAATTTCATTCATTTATGAAAAAGAATATAAATCATTTATTGATGAAGTGAATAAAGGTAAAAATGTTTTTTTTATTTGTGGAAAAAAAAGAAATGGAATAAAATATATATTTAGAAAATTTTCCGATGAGAATGGGATTTCTTTTTTTAATAAATCTTCAAATAATTTTGAATTTAAAAATTCTTTTATAAATTATTTAAAAAAAAGAGAATTTATGTGTCCTTGTTTAATTTATTTACAAGAATTAAAAACAGAATTATTAGATGAATACTATTTTATAGAATATGAAAATATTTTTAATATGAAAAGAATACCAAAAAAAAATAATATATATGTTTTATTTTTTGAGAATTTATTTGAAATTCCAAATTATTTAAAAAATAAATATCAAATAATAAATTTTCACAATATTACATTAGAAGAGAAACAACAATTAATATTAAAATCTTTTTCTTTTTTTCAAGAAAACTATTCAATAATATTAAATCAATCTTTTTCAAAAAAAATATCAAAAAATATAAAAAATTCAAAATCCCAGTCATTTAATAAAGAATATTTATTTGATGAACAAATATCAAAAATTATAATGAATTTACCTTTAAAAGATATTAAATCTTCTTTACTTAATACATATTATACATATTTCAATGATATGACTTTAAATTTACAAAATATTTTTACAGATGAAATAAAAAGAATATATAATAATTTTATGGATAATCCAAAAAATGAAAAAATATCAATATCATCAATTCCAAAAACAACATGGTCTGATATAGGAGGATTAAATGAAATAAAAAATGAAATTGACAAAATTTTAAATCCAAAAATAAATATAAATAATATTAAAAAACCAAATGGAATTTTATTATATGGTCCTTCTGGAACTGGAAAAACTTTAATAGCAAAAGCAATTGCAAATACTTCATCAATGAATTTTATCAATATTAAAGGACCAGAACTTTTAAATATGTATTTTGGAGAAAGTGAAAATAATATTAAAAAAATATTTCAAGAAGGAAAAAATAATTCACCTTGTGTTTTATTTTTCGATGAAATTGATTCTTTAATTCAAAAAAAATCTAAAAATTTAGAACAAGATAATATAATGAATAGAATAGTTTCTCAATTTATAATTGAATTAGATGAAGTTAATTTAAATAATGATATTAAATTAATTATTATTGGAACAACAAATAGAATTGATTTAATTGAAAATTCATTATTAAGACCAGGAAGATTTGATAAAGTAATTTATGTAGATTTGCCAAAAGAATTAGAACAAAAAATAAATATATTTAAAATTCATTCTAAAAATTTTATAATTGAAAATAATAATGAAGATTTAATTAAAGAATTATGTGAAATTATGCCTAAAAATTATTCAGGAGCAGATATATATAAAGTATGTTCATTATCATTTATTAAAGCCTTTAAACATTTTATTCAAAATAATAAAAACCCATTAAATAAACAAAAAGAAATAATAATAACAAAAGAAAATATAATATCATCAATAAAAGAAACCCCTCCTTCTTCAAAAAAATAAATAAAAAACCTTTAAAATAAAAAAGATAAAAAATATAAAAAAAACCTTAAAATAAAAAAAATAAAAACTTTAAAAAAAAAACTCAAAAAAAAAAAAAAAAAAAAATAAATTCCAATCTTTTTAAATATCTCCTTTTATTATAAAAATAAAATAACATCCAAAAAAAAAAACCAAAAAAACCCAAATAATCCTTTATTGTTTATTTTTTCTTTCTCTAATAGCAGCTTTTTGTGCATCAGTTTTTTGTTCAAGTTTTTTTTTATAGATGATTTTTTCAACAGCATCAGCAAGATTTTTTTTGCTTTTATATTGATTAGCTTTACAAGAGAGATATAATTGATGATAAAGATGTTTATCAATTTTTTTACTTTCTCTATATTTTTTAAGTAATCTTCTTAAAGTTCTTTCTCTTCTCATCCATAAAACTTTTTGTGGCATTCTTGCATCAGAAGGTCCTCTTCTTTTTCCAAGTCCAGTGTGTCTTCCTTGACGAACTTCTTTTTTTCTTAAACGAGCTCTTTGACGAGAATGCATTGATATTTTTTTTTTAAATATAAAATTATCCTTTATTAATTTACGAACTGCTTTACGTGAATTTGCTAATGCTATTTCATTCACCTCGTTTGGATCCATCCATACTCTCTTTTTTCCTACTTTTAATATTGATGATGCTAAACGACGTTGTAAATGAAGGTTTACCATTTTTTTTTTGTATCTTTTGGTTTAAATGAAATTAAATTTTATTTTTTATTATTTAATTTTTTTTTTAAGAATTAATTATTTTTTGGTTATATTTTATTTTAATTTTTTATTTTTTATTTTATTTTATTTTTGAGTTTTTTTTTTTTTTTTGTTTTTTTTTATTTTTTTAAAATTTTTATATGGAATGTGATAAAATGTTCGAAACTGCAGTTGGGTATTTTACTTATAAAGTTGATAATGAACAATTAAATTTTAATGATTTTAATTCTATTTTTTTACCTATTAAAAAAGCTATTTCTGATGAAAATAGAAAACAATATGAAACTGTAAAAAAAATGAAAAATCCATTATCAACAAAAAAAAATAATATTAATAATACTTTATCTATAAGAACAAAAACAATTTCGGATTTAAGTGCAACTAGTAAAAAATCAAAAAAAATACAATCTTCAGTAAATCCTCAAATTATAGTTAAATCAGATGGAAGTTTTAAAAGAGTTAATGGTAAAACTACAGAAGATTTAGAAAAATTAAAAATGAAGAATGAGCTTTTAATGAATATTATAAGTAAAAAAAATAATAATAATAATAATAGTACTTTTAATGCACCTGAATTTCAATTAAAAACTACTTCTTTATCTTTAAATTCAAAAGAATCTAATGAAATTGAAAATACTCATTTACCTTCTAAAACATTACCTCAATATACTATTGAAAAAACAGGATTATCATATACATTACCTAATAATTAAAATAAATTAATTAATATATTTTTTTATTTAATTCAAATCTATTAATTTGTTTGTAGTTTGATAAATTTTTTTTTATATTTTTCTTTTCCAAATAATTAAATGAATGTTAACTAAGGAATTTTTTATTATTTTTTTATATTATGCAAAAAATAATTAATCCAAAAAAATAAAATTGGCCTTGATTAATATGAAAAAAAATCAAATATCAAAATAATAGTTTTATGTTAATAATATTGTTAATAAATATTATAAGTTAAAATTACTATTGATTAAATAAGAATGTCAAAAAGTTATATAAAAAAATCTTAATATAAAACAATTTAAGTAATGATTATTTTTCCAAAGCAAATTTTTAAAAAACAATTAAAAATGTAAATGCGGAATATTAAAAAAATAAAAAATAACTTTAAATTTTCTTCAACTTCAAATAATCAATTATTTGATGTTAAAAAAATAAAGCAATAAATAATAGTTTATATGAATAATTCAAAATTAATAAAAAAAATCAAATAGAATGATATTTTTAAAATAAATAGAGAAATAATTCAAATATAAAAAAAATTATTTTAAATGATAAATTAAAAATTAATATAACATAGTTAATTGATTGACTCCTCATTAATTTTAATTATCTATAATAATAAAATCTCAAAATTGTTTTATAAAATATATTTTATTTAAAATAATTATTAAATATTATCTTGAAATATATTTTACTATTTAATTAAAAAAAAATTAAGCATTTGTTTCACTAGAAGTTCTTTGTGAATCAATTTTATTATTAAAAATAATTGTTTCATTATTAATATTAACATTATATTTATTATCTCTAATAATTAAATTGCAATTACCATGAGGTTCATTATTAACAAAATTTCCAATTAATTGATTTCCGTTACTCCAAGTAAAAATACCTTCTCCTTGTTTATTATTATGAAAATAATTACCATTATAATTTGAACCATCATTCCAAAAATTAACTCCTTTTCCATCAATTAATCCATTAGAAAAATTACCTTTATAAGTTCTTCCATCAGACCATTTAAAAAAGCCATTTCCATGAAATAAATTATTTTTAAATTCTCCTTCATAATATGAAACATCTGAAAAAATATATTTTCCAAAACCACTTTTTTCATTATTTAAATATTCACCTTTATAAATTGAATCATCTTCAAAATGTTCTATTCCATTTCCATTTTTTTCATTATTTTTAAAATCTCCTTCAAATAATATTCTTTCATTATATATTATTTCTCCTTTTCCATCACATTTACCATTTTTCCAATCTCCAAAATAATAATTTCCATTTGGATTTATTAATATTCCTTTTCCATGAAATAAACCTTTTTCAAATGTTCCATTATATAAATTTCCTTCTTTTGATATAAATATTCCTTTTCCACATAAATTTCCTTTTTTATCATATGTTCCTAAATAATATTCTATTTCTCCTTTTTTATTTGAATATTTTAATGGACTTATTTTATATAATTTTTCATCTCCTTCATATAAAATATTATCTAATTCATTTTTATTAATATTTAATATCCTTTTTAATGATTTATTTTTTTCTATTTCTTTATCAAAGTCTGTTGGACTTATTTCTTCTATAGTTATTTCTTCATTTAATTCTGAAAATAAATTATGCTTGATTATATTTAATAATTTATTTAAATCTTCAGAAGAAATTTTTGGTGTTGCTTTTAATTTAGTTTCTTTTGGTAAAATATCTTCAAAAGTTTCATATTTTAATTGTTCATCTTTTGGATAAATTTCATTTGAATCATTTAAATCTCTATTAATTCTACAACAATTTTGTCCCATTTTTTGTTTTTTGTTGTATATATTGTTTTTTATTTTTAAATTATTAATTTATTTATTAACATTTATTATATTATCAGCTCAATAATAGATAAATATAAAGCTTTTTATCAATTTCAATTGAAAAAAACAAATAATTTAAAATTTAAGAATTGAGATTAAAATAAATTTTTTGAAAAAAATAAAAAAAATGAAAGACTCAGAATATCATATAAAATATATAATCGTTTTCACTTTTTATGTTTTTTTCATAATATATTTTACAATAGATTTTTCACATGACATAGTATAAATAATTATTTAATTATATAGTCGACATGTGAAAAAATTAATATGAAACTTCCTTCTTTAAAACTTTCTTGCGAAGAATTAAAAGAAACAAAAACTAATTTCATAAATGGGGTAAAAACTAAAAAAGTGAAAGAAAAAGATAAAGAAAAACTTTTAAATTACATTAAAACTCTAAAAGAAAAAGAAAAATAAAATTATATTTATATTGTTATATATTTTAATGAGTCATCGTTGGTTAGTAAAAAAGCGAAATATTTGGTTTTTATAAATAACTTGTGTTTAAATAAATCATTTTTAAAAATCTTAGTTATTTTTATTATAAAATTTAGTGTGTAATTTAAATGTTTTTTAAATAAATTTTTTTATTCTACAGTAATTATTTTATCCTTATTAACCAGTCAAAAAATAATAATAAATATATTATAAATTATAATAATGAATATATAAATAAAAAGAATTAAAGTTTTTAAAAGAATATTCCAATATATTTAAAAATAAAAATAACAAAAAAAAAATAAATCAAAACTAATCTAAGAATTATTATTATATTCAAGTTTATACTTCAAAAATTCTCCATAATTATTATTTTTAATTTTATCAATATAATCTTCCATTCCTTGAGTACCATCAATCATTCCTAAATTAACTCTAGCAATATCCATTAATTCCTTAGTTTCAATAGTTTTACTTTTTCTATAAAACTTATTTAAAAATTTATGACTTAATTCAAAAGTTCCAGCTTTAAAATATAATCTTCCTAAATGAAGTAAACTTTTAGCTAAAATAGTATCATCAGTAGTTTGAGTATTAGAAGCTTTATCAATATGTTCTAAATATGCAATTGCATTTTCATTATTTCCTTGCATTTCATAAGTTTGAGCATAACGATATAATCCTTGAATTTGATATGGCTATTTTAAATAATATTATATAATATATTTTCTTACTGTTAATGTTGAATCTCCACTATCTGATTTTATATTTGTTATTTTTGCTAATGTTTCTATTGTATGATCATAATCATTTATTCTATAATATAAATTTGATATTTTTAAATAAGTTTCTGTTTTTTTATCTTCATTTTCTTTTTGTCCCATTCCACCTTCTTTTAAATTACCAGAAATACCATTTAAACAATCTAAAACTTCTAATAATTTATATAATAATTCAATAGCTTTAGTATAATTTTTCATTTGTTCTTGTTGATTAGCAATTTCATTATATAATTCAATTAAAGCTTTATAAATAGAAGCTTCTAAAGTATAATTTTGTCCACTTAAATTTTGAGTGAAAATTTCTCTAGCTTCTTCTTTTAAACTTTTAGAAATATTCATATCATTAGGATTAGACATTTTATCAAAGCAACCTCCCATCATAATTAAAGAAGTAATTTGAAATTCAATTAAATTATATTTTTTACTAATATCAATACATTTTTGATTAAAATAAATAGCTTCAAGAGGTTCTCCTTGATCATGAATAGTATCATTTCTAATAGAATTATATTGTTCAATAGCTTCTTTATATAATTCATTATCTTTTTCTTTTTCAGCATCTCTTAAAGCATTTTCAGCAGTTGTTAATTTTTCATAAAATACTTGTAAAGTTTGAATATTATATTCATGTCTTGGAATATTTTGATCTATTTCAACTTCATCAATTTCTTCTTCTTCTTCTTTTTGATCTTCTTCATTTTCATTTTCTAAATTTTCTTCTTTATTTCTATCTGAATATGATTGTTTTAAATTTGGTGTTTTTCCCCATCCTAAATAAAAAAAATCTATATATGAATCTATGTAACCATTTTTTATTAATTCTTTTGCAAAATATTCCTTTGATATTAATATTGAAGACATTTTCTCTCTTTCTTCTATAAATTGATCATTACTTGCTTTTTCTTCTTCATATGCTTGACCTTTGTTTCCTTTCTTTTTTAAATGTGGATTATATGCTCTTTGAAATCCGTTGTTTATTTGTTTTGATAAATTCTTCATTTTTTTTTAAGTTATTCTTTTATTTTTATTTTTTTTTTTTAGAATTTTTTGAATAGGAAGTTATATTTATTTATTAAGAAGAATATTTTATTTTTTTTTAAAATAAATAATATTTTTGATTATTTGTTTTTTTTTATTTTTTTTATATGGATTATTCTAAAAAATATGAAAATTTTTTAAAACCAGAAGATTGTTATCAATTTTTATTAAAAGTTCAAAAAGATTTATCAAAAATTTCAAGAAATAAAAATAATAAAGAATTTTTTAATTTACTTTCTTTTTCAATGAATCATTTAAGTAAAAATAATGAAAGTGAATCATGTAATACATTAATTTTGTTTGCATTAAATCAATATTCAACATATATTAAAAAAATAGAAAATACTGATGAATTTATAATTAACTTTAAAGATTATTTTAACTTAATTCCTGATAATTGTGATAAAAGTCCTTTTAAATTAGAATTTTTAAAATTTTTAGAATTAAATAAAGTTTCAATGTATAAAATTCAGAAATTGAAAATATATTCTATTTTTGCTTTAGATAGTTTAAAACAAGTAAGTTCACTACAAAATTTAGTAGAAGCATATAAATTTGCTATAAAATCAGAAGATATAGAAGTTATAGAAAAAATGATAGGAATTATTTTAAATAATAATGAATATATTAAAAATCAAAAGGAAAAAGAATTTATTATTGCAAGAACTACTTTGGAATTAATAATAAAAAAAAATTTAAAAGTTGCTTTTGATTTTATTTCAAAACATATTAATAAAAATGATAATTTTACTCATAATTCTCCAGTTTTAAATTTCGCATTTACTTTAATATCATTAATTACTTTAGCAATGCATGATTTTGATAAATTTTGGTCTTTGATTAATATATATAAACCAGTTATTAGTCAAGAATATTATTTACAAATGTATTTAAATAAAATCAGTGATATTTATTATAATAAAACATTTTTAAAAAATGATAATAATTTTGATATGATGAATATGCTTAAAAGTTTTGGGACTTTAGGAAATTTATTTGGTGGAAAGTAAAATTTAAATTTAAAAAAATCTAAATTAAATTAAAAATAATATAAAAAAAAATAAAAAAAAAATAATTAAAATATATAATTCAAACACAAAGTAAATTTTAATGGCCAAACGGAAAAATTAAGAAAAAAAAAATAAAAAAAAAACATTTTCTAAAATAAAATCCATTAAATAAAAAATTTTTAAATAATAATATCTAAGTATATTTTCTAATTAAAACTTTTATTTACAATAACAAATAAAAAACTAAATAAAAATTTCATATAATCTTTCTTAAACTATTCTTTTCATTTTCAGACTTTTTATATGATTCTTCTTTCAAAAAATTACATCTATTACATGTTTTTCTAAAAGCAAAGTTAATATTTTTGCAATTAAAGCATTTCCAATCTCCTTCTCTTCCAAAAAATTGATTTTTTCCTTTTTTAATTTTCTGTGTTTTTCCTTTTGAATTTTTCAAAAAGAAATTTTCCATATCCTCTTTATTCAAACACATTTCATTAAATTTTTTAGAAACATTAACAGCATTATTAACTAGATTTAAATTATAATTATTCTTCTCAGAAAAATTAATTTTCCTCATAAAATGACTTTTAGGAAATTTTAAATAATTCAAATTATTTTCTTCTTTATTTTTCTTATCATGGTAAAATTCTAATAAATAATTAGTTTCAATTTTAAAAGGTTCATCTTTTTTTTCTTTTAATTTATTATTCAATGGCTTAACAGGAGAACATTGATCTAATCTTAAAAGTAATTCTGAAGTTAAGAAAAATTCATCTTTGTTTTTCTCAGTGAAATTATCTTCAATATTTTCATTTTCTATTATATTATTTCTTGAAGAATTTGATAATGATGATGTATTATCTGTTTCTTCTTCTTGATTTAATGTTTTTATATCAAATTTTGGAGTTGATATATATAAAAGTGTATTAAATCCTTCCTTTTTTTTTATTGGTGTTGTCATTTGGAATTTTCTTTTTATTTATTTTTTTTATTTTTTCAACCGCCTTAATATTTTTTTTGAATAATATGGAGTTTTTAAAATTTAAAAATCTAATTAATTAATTTATTTATTTATTTAATTTAAAATAAAAATTTATATAAAAAAACATTTGAAAAAAAAATTAATATATTAAATTAAAAAACCAAAAAAAATAAAAAAAAACAAAATAAATTTCCTATTTAAATAAATAACTTTTAGACTTTCTCAATTTCTCCATTTTCATTTTCCTCAAACTTTTCATTAATTTTTTTTTCATCTTTTTCATTACTTTTATGATCTTCAATACTAATCATATTAGAAGTATAATTATCAATAACTTCTTGTGGAATATCAACTTCAAAGAAAGTTTCATCAATAAAAGTTTTAAAATTTTGAAATTCTTCTTCACTATAATCTTCATTAAGATATTTTTGATATAAAAATTTAATATTTTTAGCCATTTTCATAACAATTCTTCCATGAATTTCTTCATCATAACCAGGATTTTCTTTTAAATCAACAGTTAATAAAGTATTATTTTTTCTCATCATTCTAATAAATTTTTTACAACCATCTTTACTAATATTATTAGAAGAAATATCAATAGCTCTAATATATTGATCATAACTTAAACTATTAGAAATTTCTTCAGCAGAAGAATCACTTAATAAATTACCTTTTAAATTTATAGAAACTAAACCATTAGTATAATCATTTGAAGTTGGTTTTTCATTTCTTAATCCAAAAGCCCAAATTACTTGATCTCTTCTTTGTGTTTGTCTTGATATTATCCTTGCTATCATATCACTATATTTATCATTTAAATTATTATATGATAAATCTAAAAATGATAAAGTCTCATGTGTTAATAATCCTTTTAATAATATATCATATGATTCTATTGATATTATACAATTATTTATTGTTAATGCTTTTAATGATTTATTATTTATTAATCCTGGAGATAATACTTCTGATATTTCTTTACTTATTTTCATATTTGTTAAGGAAAATGTTATTAAATTTAATGATATTTTTAAATTTTTAGATATACCAATAACTACATTTTTTATCATTAAATTTCTTTGAATTTCTTGTTCTCTTTTTTCTCTTTTTTCTTTATCTTGTTCACCTTGAGTTAAATTTTTATTTTGGTCAACTGATTTTTTTTGTTTCAGAGATTCTCCTCTTCTTGGATCATAAGGTCCTAATTTTATATGTAAAAAATAAGAATATTTATTTAATATTTTAACAAGAGCATTTATTCCTTTTAAATCAAAATTTTCTAAAAATAAATTTAATGTATCTGAACGTAATTGACTTATTATTTGTGTACTTGGAGTTGCATAAGTTTTTAAACAAAGTTTTTTATATTCATCTATTGCTTTTTGATTTTCTTTTACTTCTTTTTTCCTTTTTGATGATGGAGGTTCTTGATTTGGCACTGTTAAATTTTTTCTAGTTGAATTTGCTTTATTTTCTTGTGTTTGATTTATTGTTTGATGATTACTTGAAATTTCAGTGTTAATCATTTATTTTTTTTTATTAATTTTTAGATTTTTTATTTTTATTTTTTTTATTTATAATGCTTTATAAATTAATAATTTATATTTTATTTTTCTTAAATAAAGAAGATATTTCCTTTATTTTATTAATAAGATTACTTTTATTCTGTTTAATTTTAAATGAACAAAATAAGAAAAAACAATCCATAATAAATATAATTTAATTATTTCACCACAAACTCCAATTCCTAAATAAAGACAAAATTTTTTTATAAAGGAAGATCCTTCACCTAAAGGATGAATAATACCAATTGCAATTAAAATAACATTTAAAATAAATATAATTAATTCAAAAAGAAATAAACATTCATATAATTTATATCCAACAAAAGCATCATTATATTTTAGTGTTACTGTAGATACATATAAATAAATTCCTGAAACTAAATATAAAACTGAATAAATAAATGATTCTAAAAAATTAAAAAAATTTGTATTTAAATAAGTCATTAATACATCTATTATTCCTAATATTATTAAAATTATAGAAATAAGTTTTACTGAAGAAAATAAAGAATATCCACAAATAAAATCTATTTCAACTTTTTTTGGATTAAATATATATAAAAAAAAGTCTTTTCCTGAATTAATGTTTTCATTATCAATATCTTTCTTTATTTCTATATTTTCTTCAACTTTAATTTCCTCAGTTTTATTCCCAATATTTACTTTTTTAGACATTAAATAATTGAAGAGTTTATTATTAAATTTTTCAAAAAAAATTAAAATAAAAAAATGAAAAAATTATTTGTAAATTTTATATTTTTTAATTTTTATCAAATATAATTTTTAGGAATGTTGTTTTCCAAAAGAAAAAGAAGGAACTTTAGTAAAAGATAGAACCATAGATATAGAGGAAGGAGATATTAATGATAATTTAAATAAACAAAAACCAGATACAACTTTAAGTATATTAATTAATATAAATATTTAAATATTAGCAAATATTCATAAAGTAGAAGTAATTCTAAATAATATAGATGAAAAAACAAATGAAAAAATTAATCTTTCACAATCTTTATTAAAGGAAAATAAAAAAAAAGAAAATAATAATAATAAAAAAGAAAATTGTGGAAATAATGATATTAATGATTTATATATGATAAACTCAAATAGAGAAATATCAAACAAAGAAATCTTGAAATCTAAAATTTTAATAATTAAAGAAGAAGAAGGTAATTTACTTAAAGGAAAAGAAATAAAAATAAATGCAGGTGGAATGGAAAATGGAAGAGGAAAAAAAGATGGAGTTACAATTTTTAGTATTGAAAATAATGATAATAAAAATAATAATAATTTCAAACCAGATTTTTACTTAAATTATAATAAGCAATTATCTTATCCTTATATTTTTGTAATTTATTATGAAAATGATAATTATAATATAAGAGCTTATTCTGGAGACAATTCTGATAATAGGTTATTATATATTAAATTAAATGAATATTATTATTTACCTGTAAAACAAAAAGAAATTATAAGTGCTGGAAATGTTATTTTTCAAATAAAATTAATTCAAAATAATAAAATAGAAATAAAGAATTTATCTGATATAAAAGAAAATAAAAAAATATATGATAGTAGTATTAAAGAAATAGTAATTGGAAGAAATAAAAATTGTGATTTTAGTTTTCCTGATGATAAATCTTTTAGTAGAAAACATACAACAATTTATTTTGATGAAGAAAATAAACAATGGATTATAATTGATGGAGATAAAAATAAACAATCTACAAATGGAACTTGGGTTTTTGGTATTCATTCTTTTATTATTAAAAATAATATGACTGCCGAAATTTTATCTTCTAAATTCAGATTTATAATTAAAGATAATAACTAATTTTTTTATATATTGATTATATAAATTACATGTATTTTATAGGGAGAGAAAATTTGGAAAAGTAAATTAAAAAAAATCAAATTATTTATTTTAAGTAATTCAAATTTTTTTTAAAATTTATATATTATTATTCTTAGGTATAAAAAAGATTTTAAATATTAATGAAATTTTATAAATTAATTATTTAAATTTAAATACAGTATTTAACTAATTGTTATTTCTCAAAATTAAAAAAAATTTTCAATTAATTTTTTTTTATATTGAATATTAAATAAATGGAAAGTGAAAATTTATCTACAAATTCAAATGAATCATATGATAAAAATAAATTACTTTCTTTAAAAATAGAAAAACATAAAACAATTTTAAACAACTACCAAACAATTATTATGTATTGGAAAATTCTTCATATAATTTTATTCTTATTTAATATACCTTTAATTTTTCATTTACATTATTTAGCAGAAAATGATATAAGTGTAAAATGTAGTTTTTATATATTAATTTGTTCATGTGTGATTATTTTAAATTTAATAAGTAATTTTTATTGTTTGTTTAAATTCTTTCAAGATAAACCAATTGAAGCAACAAATCAAACAAGTAATTTTTGTTTATTATTTTCATTTTGTTTAATTTTCCTTGCTTTAATTTTAAACAAAAAATTATTAGGTAAAGGAGTTTATTATTTTTTAAATAATAAAACAAATTATCAAAAAATTTATGAAGCTTTACTTATGATTGTTTTTGCAATATTACTTTTAACTTTTAAAATGAAAGAATTATATAATGATTGTAAAGATAATATACCAAATAAATATTCTTTATTATCTAATGATGAAAATGAAGATGAAAAAAAAGACGATAATGAAAATGAAGAAGAAGAAAATGAGAAAAATGAAAAAGAAGAAAAAACAGAAAATCCAGAAAAATTAAATTTAAATCAAAATGAAAATAAAGTTTAAATAATTAAAAAACAATTATATTTATTTATTTTAAAAAATTAAACATTTTAAAAAAATAAAATTAACAACATTTTCTTTTTTTTTTCTTATTTTCCAAACCTAATTTATTTGTATTATCTCCAACAGTATTCATATTACTTTGATCAACACTATTTTCAGGTAAATTATTACTTTTAATATTTAATTTTTTTTGTTTTGCTTCATTTCCTATTCCTAAATTATTTTCATCATCATTATTAACTAAATTATCAATATTTTCTTTTTCTAATTCATTAATTAATTCTTCTTTATTAACATTTTCTCCTGTTAAAGTTATAAAAAAAGGAAGAGAAACAATAGAAGAAAATAACATTTTTAATAAATTTGTTTCTTCTTTTGCAGAAACTTCAAAAAAATCTAATTTTTTTTCATCTGAAAATAATTTTCCTTCTTCATAAGTAACTTCTCTTTTATCATTTAAATCAATTTTATTTCCACAAATAACAATATTAGTATTTTCATAATTATTAATAAATTCAATCCAAGAATTTAAATTATTAAAACTTCGTTTATTTGTTATATCATATACTAAAATAATTAAACTAGCACCACGAATATAATTTGGTATTAAACTTTTAAATTTTTCTTGTCCTGCAGAATCCCAAATTTGAAATTTAATTGATTTTCCTTTATATTTTATTGTTTTACTAAAAAAATCTACTCCTATTGATGGCTCATATTCTTCACTAAATTTTTGACCTAATAAACTATTTATTATTGATGTTTTTCCTACTGCTACATCACCTATTAAAATCAATTTCTGCTTATTTATTTGATAACTTGTATCTATATTTGCTTCTTCAGTCATTTTTTTAGGAATTTTTTATTTTATTTTTTTTTTAAATTTTTTAAAATTTGAAAATATTTAAATTATTTTTATTCCCTTTTTCTTTTTATTTAAAAGAATTTTCTTTTTAAAATAATATTTTTAAATTTTATACCTTTCTTACACTTTAAATGTTTTTTTTTTTATAACCCCTTTTTCTGAATACTCACTAATTATTTATAAAAACAAATATACAAATAAAAAAAATGATATAATATATAAAAATTATAATTTACTTTCATTTTCTTTTTCTTCTTCTTTATTCCATCTTTCATAATTAAAAAAACCAACAATAATAGAAATATCATCTCTATCAAAAGATTCTTTTTGCCAAGAAAAAATAGCTTTATTAACTAAATTTTCTGAAATTTCTTCTAATTTATGTTTTTCAATTAAAGAATAAAATTCTTTAATAACATCATCTCCATTAATAACATCCCATAAACCATCAGAGCCTAAAACAACACAAATAAAATTTTCATCAATAACTTTAACTTTAATATCAGGTTCAGAAATATTTCCAATTAATTTTGAATCAAAATCACCAATTGTTCTACTTATAGCTAATCCAGGATAATTTTTTTCTTTTAAATATATTCTATAAATTCCATTTTTTTTACTTCTTGAATTTTTACTTTGACGAATTATTCCTCCATTATCTATTATTCTTTTTTTTTCTTCTGGATTATTTGGTTTGTGATCATTACTTAAATTTTCATATTTTAAATCCAAATTATTATTATTTTCTTTTATATTATGATTATTGCTATTTTTTTTTATTAATATACTACGAGAATCTCCTGTGTTTGCACATATTATATATTTTGATATATGAATAAGAAGATTTAAAGTTGATCCACTTGAATTTGTATCAAATTGTTCTTTTTGTAATTCTTTATCAAATTTATTAAATAAATTCCTTATAAAACTATAATTATTTTTAGTTATATTTTGATATATAAAATCTTCCATCATTTCACTTCTATATTTTTTAGTTAAATTAAATGATTCTTCTATTGTGAAAATTTTTATAATTTTTTTTTTTAAATATTGAGAAACTAAATGACCATTTATTCCATGTCCATCCATAATAGCTAATACATCAAATTTTAATTTGAAAATATTATTTAATATAATATATGAATCTTGATTTATTTTTGTTTTTCCTGTATTAAAAGCTCCAGCTCTAGAATATCCTATTATTTTATTTAATGAAATATTTTCAGAATGAAAACAATTTACAAATATTTTTTGAGGAGAAGAATTATTTTTTGGCTTTGATATATCTCTTTTATTATTATTATTATTATTATTATTACTTTCATTTATTTTTTGGAATAAATTTTTTTTATTGATTGTTATATTTTTAAAAATATTTAAATCACTAGTTAATTTTGTGCTTGGTGATAATGAATTATTCAATAAAATTTTTTTTGGGGAAGAATCATTTAATAATTTTTCTTTTTTAGTAGAATTTAATTTTTTACGTTTATTTTTTTGTTTATTCATTATATCTGGAATTAAATTTTTAGAAGAACTATTATTTAAATTATAGCTAATTGAAGGTAAATTATTTAAATAAGATGAAATATTTAATTTTGGCAATAATTTTTTTCTAGAATTTATTGAATAAAAATCAGATAATATAATATTATTTCTTTTATTTTTTTCTTTTGAATGTATTGAAGAATTTTGTTCTGATGAATCATAATCATTTAACTTTTTATTTAGGAATATTCTTGTATTTATTTTAAAGAATGGATAATTATTTTTATTGTGATTATCCCTTATATGAATTTTTTGTTTTTTTTTTGGAATTGATGTATTGATGGTACTCATTTATTTTAAATTCATAATGATAAAAAATAAAGAACAATATATAATTATATAAATTAAAAAATATATTATTAAAAAGACCAAATTTTGAATGAACCATCACCTGAAAAAGATAAAATTAAATTGTTATTTAATTTACAAAATCCATTAATATAATCTAGATGAGCATTTTCAATTAATCCTTTAATTGTATAATCATCAATACTATAAATTATAATTTTTCTACTCCATCCTCCAAGAAGAAAAACATTTTTTTCTTTAATAGAATAAACAGCATTAGCTCTAAAAGAAATTTCAATAGATTTAATAATTTTTTTTTCTTTTAAAGAAATAATTTTTATAGTGTTTACACCTCCAACAATAATTTTATCATCAAATCTACTTAATCCATTCCAACAACCACAAAAAGCATCTTTAATTTGAAAAAGTAAAATAAAATTATTTCCACTATCATATAATTTATAAAATTTTGTTCCATCATATCCTCCAACAATTAACATATCTTTATCTTTTAATAATAATAATCCACATAAATCATTATTATCAGTAATTATTGTTAAATTTTGATAATTATTATCATCTTTTAATTCCCAAATTTTTATTGTTTTATCTTCTGAACAAGAAATTAAATTATTATTATAATATTTTACACAATAAATATCTCTACTATGTGCATTAATTATTTGTTGATTTAATATAAATATATTATCTATTTTTTTCCATGTTTTTATTGTTCTATCATATGAACAAGTTACAAAATTATTCTCGTCTTTTATATCAATAAATATTATTGAACTTTGATTTGCTTTTTTGATATTTTGTAAAACATTATAGGTGTTTTTCTCATAAATTTTAATTGAACAATCATCTGAAACTGAAATTATATTTCCTGAAGGAAATATTTGAACTGATTTAATCCAATCATCATGTGCCCAAATTATTTTTATATTTTTTATATTAGATTTATTTATTTTTTCACTTGAATCTTTTATATTTTTTATATTAGATTTATTTATTTTTTCACTTGAATCTTTTATATTTTTTATATTAGATTTATTTATCTTTTCACTTGAATCTTTTATATTTTTTAAATTAGATTTATTTATCTTTTCACTTGAATCTTTTATATTTTGTTGATTGATTTGATCATTTTTATTTTTTGATTTATTTTGTCCCATTTTCCCTTTACTAATTTTTTATTTTGATTTATTTAAACATTCAATTTAAAAATAAATATTATTAACTGTTTTTTTTAAATTTTATAAAATAATATTTCTCTTATTAAATTTTAAAATTACATATATAACTTATATATTAAATGGAAATTACTTCAAATGAAGGTATAATTTATTTCTTATAAATAATAGAAATTAAAAAAGAACAAAAGGAGGAAGAAGAATTATTATTATTAAAAGAAGAAAACTTAATTTCAGAAGAAATAAAAAAAAAATTAAAATATAATAAATATTCATATTATTTAATAAGTTTTCATCAAGGAATAAGTTCAATTTCAGATTTAGCAATATCATATTATTATAAAGATGTATTAAAAATACAACCAGCAACATTATCTCAAATAAATGTTATAATTTCATTACCATATATAATAAAACCAATAATGGGATTAATGACTGATTTAATTCCAATTTTTGGATATAGAAGAAAATTTTATATTTTTCTTAGTGGAATATTTATTATATTTGGTTGGTATTTATTAATATTTTTTAAACCAAATTTATTTTTTTCTTCTACTTTTCTTTTTATAATTTGTTTTGGAAAAAGTTTTGCATCAGTTTTAGGAGAAGCAATTGTAGTTGAATTAAGTTTATTGAAAAAAAAAATAAATATAAATAATGAAATTACTAAGAATAATATAATAACAAAAACTGATCATGATGCCAAAGATTATATAAGTATGTTTTTTTTAATTAGAACTTTTGGTTATCTTATAAGTTCATATTTACAAGGAAAAATTATTGAAATATTTTCTTTGAAAACTATTTTTTTCTTAACTTCTTTAATAGGATTTTTGATAATTATAAGTGGGTTTTTATATGTTGAAAAAACAGTAGAATATCAAAATAATGAAAATAAATTGATAAATGATTTAATTGAATTTATTCAAAAAAAAAATATTTATATTCCTTTAATATTTATGGTTGTTTTTGGAAGTTCACCTTCATATGGTCAACCATTATTTTATTTCTTAACAAATAAATTAAAATTCTCTCCTTCAGATTTAGGTATTATTGCAATGTTTTCAACATTTTTTTCTTTAATAGGAATTTATTTATATAAACAATTTTTAAAAGATATTAAAATAAAAAAAATGCTTTTAATAGGAACTTTAGTATTATGTTTTTTATCATTTACATCTTATATTTTAGTAAAGAGAATTAATTTAATTTTTGGAATAAGTGATTTTATATTTTCTCTTTTTGGAAGTTCAATAACTTCATTAATAGGAGATTTTGTAGCAATGCCAATTCTTTCTTTATCAGCAATTCTTTGTCCAAAAAATTTAGAAGGAACTGTTTATTCGATTTTTATGAGTGCTAATAATTTAGGTTATTCTTTAGGAAATTTATTTGGCTCTTTTTTAACTAATTTTTTCCATGTTACTCATAATAATTTTGATAATTTAGGAAAATTAGTTCTTATTTCTAATATTTTGTCTTTAATAATTATTCCTATTATTATTTTAATTAATGATGAATATTTTTCTCCAAAAAAAGTAAACGAAGTAAATGACAATTTTAAAGAATGATTTTACTGATTTTTCTTTTTTTATGGTATTTAATTTTTAATATTTATTTAAATTTAAAATAATTAATAAATGAATTGTAATAAAATAGTAAATTATTATATTTTTAAACATGTTTAATTTATTAATTAAAGAAAATAAAAATCAAATATTTAGTTCTTTAATCTTTTAACTTTTATAATAAAAAACAATTATTTTTTATATTGATAAATGGGCCAAATAAATTCAAAAAAAAAAAATTCAAAAAAAATAATAAAAAAGATATAATAATTCCAAAAAAGAAATTTTTTAATTTATCTCTGATTAAATCATTTGATATAAACAATGTATCTTTAATATCAATTTTTCCTTCTGGAACATTAATTTCTGTTTCTTATGATCAAACAATTAAATTATTCGATAATAATTTAACAATATTAACAAATATTGAAAATGCTCATTCTAAAGCAATAAATACTTTATCAATAAGAGATGAAAAAAATTTTGCAACATGTTCATTGAAATTTGATATTAAAACATGGATTAAAAATAATAAAAATATTACTTCAAATCAAATAATAAAAAATGCACATAATGACAGAATAAATAAAATAATATATTATAAAAATGAATTTTTAATATCATGTTCATCAGATAAAACATTCAAAATATGGGAATTGATAAAAAATGTTTATCAATTAATGACAATAATTAAAGAAAAAAATACATTTTCTTCATTATTTATAATAAATGAATATAATTTATTAATAGTTCCTTCAATTAGTGGAACGTTTTTTTGGAAAATAAATAATGATTTAAAATTTATTGAATTAATTTTTAAAACTAAAGAAGTGACTAGTTATAATTCTTTATCTATTGATAGAATTAATAAAGATACAATTATTATAGGTGGATTATTTTCTTTATATATATTTTCTATATTTGAAATGAAAATTATTAGAACAATTTACAATGAAAATCGATGTAATGAAATAAAATCTATTAAAGATAAAGGAATTTTCTTAGTTGCAGGTTGGACACCAAAAATTAAAATATTTAATATAAAAACTTTTGAACTTATAAGAATAATTGGCCAAGCACATATGACCAATATTATTGGATTCATTAATTTAAAAAATAATTTATTATTATCTTATTCTATAGATGGTAAAGTAATTAAATGGCAAGCCTGTTAAACTTTAATCATAAAAATTATATAAACTTATAATATATTAAATTTTTTTTCCTTATTCTAAATTTTCAGATTGTTTTTAGTTAAAATAAATTATTTTTAATTTCTAAGATAAAAAATAATAATAATTAAAAACTATAAAAAAGAAATAAAAAACTGAAATAAATGGGAATATGTTCACCAATTGAAAGAAAGCACGAACATAACTTTCATGTAAAACCAATAAATCATAATGATTCAACATTAAATAATCAGAAAGAAAATTTAAATGAATATAAAAAATTAATAACAAATTCAAATAAAGAAGATGAAGAAGAAGAAGAAAAAGTAAAATCTCCTCCATTACCAAGATTAAAATATCGCCCAAGTATATATATAGAAAAAAATAATGAAAATAATCCAATAAGAAGATTAGAAAGAAGAGGTTCATTAAATCCTGTTTTATTACATAATAGACCTTTTGTAAGAACAGAAACAAAAAAATTAACACTTCAAAGAAGACAATCAGTAAAATATTGTAATGATTTTAAAAATAATAATGAATTTCATAAGAAAAATTATCTTATTCAACATTTAATTAGACAATTAACTAATAATAATAATAATATTGATGAAGAATCATTTATAAATAAAAAGGCTGATTTTCCAGAATTTATGATTAATTATAAATTAATTAATATTCCTGGAACTGAAAATTATTCTTGGAAAAATTTGGGTTTAATTAAAATTAATGAAGATTTAATTGATGAAATTATGAAAATGACTATTGAAGAAGCAAAAAATTGTGAATTTTTATATAAAAAAAGAATTTGGTTACATTGCTTTTTACATCAAAATATTATTGATTTAAAAAAAGATAATCCTGTTATTATAATAAATAGAAATAATATTTTAGAAGAATCGTTTAATCAATTTATGTCTAATAAAATTAATTTAAAAAAACCATTAAAAATTAGATTTCTTGATGAAGTTAAACATGATGAAAACGGTGTATATAGAGAATGGTATTCTAATTTGTTTAAATCTTTTTTTAAAGAAAAAAATAAATTATTTGTTCAAAACCCTAATCAAACTGTTTATAATGGTACTTTTTTGATAAATCAATTTTGTGATAAAAATAAATTAGATTATTATGAATTTTTTGGTAAATTATTAGTTAAAGCAATAATAGATAACGCACATATGGGAGAACATATAAATATGATTTTAATTAAATATTTATTGAATATAAAAGTTGTTTTAGAAGATATGAAATTTTATGATTTAAGTATTTATAATTCATTGAAAAAAATATTAGAAGAAAAAATAGAAAATAATGAATCATTAAAGGGAATAAATTTCACATATAATTTAAAAGATGAAAAAGGAAATATAAATTCAATAGAAATGCTCTCAGAAGGAAAATATATAAATTTAAATGATGATAATAAAAATACATTTATAGAAAAATTCATATATTATGAAACATATTATCAATATAAAGTTCAAATAGAAAAAATAAAAAAAGGATTTTATAGTGTTGTAGATGATGTAATGGGTAAATTTTATACTCCTCAAGAATTTGATTTTGAAATTGTAGGAATGAAAATAGTAGATTTAGAAGATTGGAAAAAAAATACAATATATAAAGGACATTATAATAAAGATCATAAAACAATAAAATTCTTTTGGGAAGTTTTAAGTAATTTAAAACAAAAAGATTTAATGAATTTTTTTGAATTTTGTACTGGATTATGTAATGTTCCTGTTGATGGTTTTGGTTCTTTAAAAGGAATTGGAGATAAAATTCAAAAATTTACTATTGAACCTTTATTAAGAGATTTTATTTTAAATTATAATCCTAATGAATTTAAATTAATTGAAGCTAGAACTTGTGTTAATAGAATTTTATTACCTGAATATAAAAGTAAAGAAGATATGGAAAAAGCTATTAAAATTATTATTGAAAATGATACTTGTTATTTTGGATTTGAATAAAATAATTAGTAAAATTAAAAGTTATTTTAGTCTTAATTTCATTTATTGTATAAAGAAATTAATATTTTAAGGTGTATTATATATGAATTAAGGTAAATAAACTTTTAAAAATTAAAAAATAAGACTAATTCATTATAATAATATATTTATAATTTTAATCCTCAAAAATAATTCCTTTTAATTATTTAAATTCTATTTGATATGCAATTGAGTTTTTTTAATTTAATAAAATAAATTAAAAAATAAAAATTAAATATATGGAAACTTGTGCAAGATGTAAAGTTAAAATAGCTGATTTTAAATGTGATGATTGTTGTAAATTATTTTGTGTTGGATGTGATTCTTATATTCATTCATTAACAAATTATATAGGTCATAAAAGAATATTTCTTCATTTTCCATCTGAACAAAATACAAATTTAAATTCTATTAATACAACAGATTATACAAATAATGATAATAATATAGTAAATAAAAATAATATAGAAAATATATGTCCATCAAATGATAATATCAGTAAAAATTTTATTGTTCAATTAAGAGAAATGTATGAAAGAGAAAAAAATGATTTAAAAAAACAAGTTAAACAATTAACAGATGAATTAAATAATACAAAAAACTTAATAAATGATAGAGGAGAAGTTAATAATCTAAATTTAAATGAGAAAATAAATAATAATAATATTTTGAATCATAATATAATGAATCAAAATCAAATTAATTATAGTAATGAAAATAATTTTCAAAATCAAAATAATTATCAAAATTATTCATATGAAATTAATAGTGAAAATATTGATGAAACAAATACAATTGAAAAATTAAATACAATTATTAATGATAAAGAAACTCAAATTGAATATTTAATTGAAGAAATAAATAAAGAAAAAGAATTAAATTGTCAATTAACTAAAAAATTAAGAAACTATGAAAATTGTGTAAGTTTAACTAAACAACAATATATTAGTGAAATTGATCATTTAAATTGTTTATTAGAAAATTTATGTAATGAAAAAAATTCAATGGAAAATTGTTATAAACAAAAAATAGAAGAAATAAATCAAATGTATCAATGTGAAAGAGAAAAATTAATTTTTTGTTATGAAGCAAAATTAAATAATTTAAATGAAGAAAAAAATAATTTTATACAATTAATTAAAGAAAAAGATGAACTTTTTAGAAAATATGAAGAAAATTCAAATAAAGAAAAAAATGATTTAAATATTATTATTGACAATTTAAAAGATATTAATTCTAATACTGAAAAAGATAAAAATAATTTAATTAAGATGAATGATTCTCTTAAAAAAACTATTGAAGAAGTTAATAATACTTTAGAAAATACTAAAGTAAATAATGAAGATTTGGTTTTAGAAAATCAAAAATTAATGGAAATCAATAATAAAATTATTGAAGAAAATGAAGAAATTAAAAAAGCTAATGACAAATTACAAGGATTAGTCTATGGTAGATTTGTTAAAAAATAATTTTTTTATATTTTTTTATTTAATTTTTTAATTAATATTAAAATTAAAAATTAAAATTAAACTCACAAATACATTTAAATAATTTATAAAAAACATTGAAAAAACAATTGTTTAAATTCAAGGGAATTTGCTTAGTTATTAATTGTATTGATAAACGACAATCAATTATAATTATATTAATAAAGAAATCAACATTAGTTCTTCTTTGTTTTCCTTTTGATTATATGTAATAACTCCAAAAACTTGTTCAACATTTGAAAAAGTCATTAAATTTTCTAAACATATTTTTATACTTTTGAATCTTATATTTAATGTTGTTCATAAACATTATCTTTTAATAATTCTTCATTTTCAGAACATCAATCAAAATTGATTCAATTTTTTTTATAAATCTTTATTTATTACAATTATTTTACTTCTATTATAATATTAAAAAATTATTTTTTTCTTTAAATTAAGATTTTTTATTTTTTGCATATTTATATACTAATTTCATATATATTTTATTCTATTCATTTTTCCATATTATATTTATTTTCATTGTTTTCATTAATTCATATTTTTTTTTACATAAATAAAAAAAGAAAAAAAAAAACGATTTAACTTTTTTCAAAAAACTTAAAAAAACCTTTTTAAAAAAAAAACAAATTTTTCATAAAAAAAGCAAAAAAATAAAAAAATTTTTAAAAATTAATATCCATAGTAAAATCATATTGAATAGTGGGAACCACAGAATGTAAGAATTTAAGGAAGATAAGAATACTCATATAAATTTCTAATTTTTTTCCTGAATTTTGGAAATTTTCAATCATTTTTTTAAGAAGTAGAGAATGTCTACAAGGATGAACAGAAATATTTCTGACACCAGTATGAGGATGAGGTTCAATAGTAACAGTTTTATTTCTATATTCTTGCATAACATCTTGTTTCATTTCATTATCAGTTAAAGGAATTCCATTTTCATTATAACCCATTAACCACATTCTAGGAACACAATAATAAAAATCATATGTAACAGTAACATCATAAGTTCTTGTTTTTAAAACTTCTCCTTTTTCTTCATCTTCAACAACAACAAAATCATCAACTTCTACTTTTTCATTTTTTTCATTTTTATCCTTTTCATCATCACAGAAAAAATCATCATCAACATTATTATTACTTGTAATAACTTTTTTATTATCAACATTATCAAAATCTAAAACAGGTTCATCTTTAATATCCTTATTTTTATTTCCTACAATATCCGCTTCAACCCAATCACCATCAATTTCTTTTTCTGTTGTTAAATTACTTTTTAAATAATCTGATGCTCTTGCAGAACATGGAACTGTTGTTTTTAAATATTGTTTTTCTTTTGGTAATGCTTTATTTGATAATCCTTCTTTTGCTGCACACCATTTCCATGTTGGACATTTTTGTACTAAGAAATCTCCTGCTATTAAATATTCCTCTGGTGTTAATTTTCCTTCTGTATAAAATTTACTCTCTTTTAAAGGACTTGTAAATTTTGATACTAAATTGTGATATTTGTCTAATAATGTATGACCTATGTTATTCATATCGCCACTCATTTTTTTTTTATATATTTTTTTTTTTTTTAAGTTTTTAGAATCATTTTTTGATTTTTTTATTATTTGAAATAAGATATTATTTTTTATCTTTTTTTAATTTACAGATTATTATTTTTTTTTATTAATTAAATCGGAATTATTTATTTTTTTTGTTTTTATTTATTTTATTTTTGAATAATAATAAATTTAAATTTAAAATTTAAGAAATGTTGAATAATTTCGTTAAAATAAATCGAACATTTAATTTTAGGTCTAAAACAAATGAAAATAATAATAAGATTAATAAAATAGTATTAAATAAATTTATTATAAATAGAAGTTTATCAACAAATAAATATTTTGATAAAACAACAAAATCAAAAACTAAAATAAATAAAAAAATAGGTATACCAATATCTCCAAATATAAATTTTAATTATTCAAACAAATTATCAAAAAATAATTCTCATAGATCAAAATCAGGAAATGCTTCTACTACTGTAGGAACAAATAAAACAAAAAATTCTAAAATTTCAAATATTTCTTCTTCGAATATTAAACCATTTATAATTTTTGATGAATATAAGAAAAAAATAAAAATCCTATAATTCAAAAAGAAGACGATCAAGATTATATTAGATTAAGTGATATCTTTCATTTAAACAATTATCAAACTAATTTAAATCAATATTCAAAGATAAAACCAAAATTAACTCATTATAATAATAAAAAGAAATTAGGAAAAATCATTTATAATCAAATGAATAATAAATTTTATGATTCTAAAGTTTTTATAAAAAGTTCTAGAGATAAAACTATTGAAGAAGAATCAAATAAAATTAAACAAATTATTCGTTTTTGGAAAGGAGTTGTTGATATTTCATTTCCAATAATAATCACTCATAAAATAAAAGCTCAATACCAACGTAATTCTTTTAAAAATATAAGAAATAAAACTTACTCATTTAAAGAAATAAAATTATAATTAAGAAAATATTTAATTTATTGTATATATTGAAATTACATTAATAAATCAAAACCTATAATTTAAAAAATAAATAATTAATTTTAAAAATAAATACACTAAAAAAATTAGATTATATATAAAAAAATATTTAATAAAATTAATCATTAAATCAATTAATCATATTACTAAATAATTTCATTAATTAATATATACTCATTTATTTATAATTAATATATACATTAAAATTTTTTTTGGGGATTGGGGATTGGG
>JAJJKW010000409.1:0-31878 GCA_023805745.1 Isotricha sp. YL-2021b | reverse complement strand
TCCCCAATCCCCAATCCCCAATCCCCAATCCCCATCCCCCATCCCCAATATATTAATAAAAATATTTAAATATGAATTACATTAAATAATTTTAATGCTAAATTTTAAATTTAAAAATAAAAAATTAAAATTTAAGTAATTAACAATATATTTATTTAATTTAATTAAATAATTTATTCTTATTATTTCTAATTAAAACTTAAATAATTTTGGGGATTGGGGAGTATATTGAGAATAAATAAACAAAAGATAATTATTATTATTTTACTTAAAAATAAATTATTGAATCTATAAAAAAGAATTTTACGAAATTTACATTATTAAATATATATTGATAATTAATTAAATAAACTAAATTATCATTTTTTATTATTTTAAATAAATCAAAAATAAAATATTTCAAAATAAAAAAATATAATATTAAATATTTTTTAAAATATACAATTAAGATTTTTATTAAAACTAAAATATTTAAAAATGGAGAAATCATCCTTTATAGATGAAATAAGTAATAATATTATTTCTGTATTCCCTAAATATAATGTAAGTGATTCTATACAAAAATTTAAAAATGCAAATGAAAGTAATGGAAGTACAATAATTGAGGCAATTGACAAGTTATCAATAGTAACAAAAGACTTTGATATTGTATGTGATGCTTTTAATTATGTTTTTTTTCAAAAACAAAAAGATTTTATTCATTTTGTAGTTTCAGCTATTTTAAAAAGCAATAAAGAAGTTAAAACTGAAAGTTTATGTAATTTTTTTAAAAATTTTCCTTTATCAAAAGAAGATTATCAAAATTGTTTTAAAGAAATTTCATCATATTTAAATAATAGTGTAAATGCAATAACACTTAAAAATATAATATCAATAGTTAAATCACTTTATCAAATAAATGATTCTGAAAATAAACATTATTTTTCTATTTTTTCTTCAAATAATTATTGTGTTCAATTAAATATAATAGGTCAGGCTAAAAAACCTTTTGGAATTTTTACTTGTTTTACATTAGATTTATCATATTTTAAAAAAACTTCAAATAAAACTTGTATATTATTTGAAATAGGAAGTATTTCAGTTCAATTAACTTCAGATCTCCAAGTTAAAATAGATAAAAAAATATTAAATTTACCAAAAAGTGATTTTCTTCATATTTACATTAATTATGACCAAGGAAATAAAAAAATAGAATTTATTGCTTTTGATAATAAGAATAATTCAACTAATTCACAATCAATTCCAGTTCCTACACAAAAAAATCTTAATAATTTAAAATTATTAAAAGGTTTTATTGGTAAAGTTTATTCTATTTGTGGAGGATTTATTTCTTTTCCTTTTCATGAAGTTCAAATTGATAAAATTAAAAAAAAATTAAATTATAGTTTTGATCTTCTTTCAGATGTTAAAAAATCAATGGATGGAAAAGATTCTAATACAAATGTTAATAATGTTTATTTATTTTCTTTTAATTGTTATAATTATTATCAAAAAAATTCAAATATTTTATATGATGGAACAAGAAATTATAGTATTACAATTGGAAATGGTGTTTTTGTTCATCAAAATAAAAATTATACTTTAAATTTAGATCTTATTGGAGGAATAAATGAAATTCTTCCTGCTTTTAACATTTTAAGTAATAATAATGAAGAACTTAAAAAATTTAATAATTATGATTTAATTAATATTATTATTTCAATTGTTTTTCCCTTATATAAAAAAAATAAATTAACTAATACTGATTTAATTCAAGTTTTATCATATTTCTTTGAACAATTTCCTGAAAATGTTTTTCTTGATATATCTTCTCTACTTTCTTTAAATCAAACTTATGAATTAAATTCATTAGAAGATATAATGGAAACAGTAAATTCTTATATTATTTTTAATTCTAAAATTATTTATAAATATTGTGTTAATAAAGATAAGAAATCACAATTACAAAAATATATTGATTTCTTAAGTCGAAATAAAGGGAAATATAATCAAAAATTAATTGTTGATTTATTTACATTATTAAATAATGAATTAAAAGTAAATAATGAAGTTTGTTGTTCCATGCATAATCCTAGTGAAAATAGTATTATTAAACAAGAATATCTTGATCAAATGAAGAAGTTATTACAATTAATTGTTTTAAATAATGAAAAATATAATGATGAAATAATTAAAGCATTATTTAATTTATTATCAATGGGTGTTCCTCCGTGTTTAAAAAATGAAATTTTTACAATTTTAAGAACACAACCAAATAATTTAATTGAATTAAATTCCTCAACAATTGATCAAATATTTAGACCTGAAGAAAATACTGTTAATCAAAATATTGAAGATTTTAAATTTTTATTATTTTTATATAATCAATTTTCAGATGAATTAAAAAGAGAAAAAGAAAATAATTATTGTTTAAAAATGGATTTTTTAGAAATAATTGAAAATAAATTAAAAAGCGATTATTTAAAAATGGAAAACAAAGAATTTATAAATCCAATTGCTCAGTATTTATTAAGTAATGAAACAGATAAATACTTTGAATCAGCATTAGATTTTTATTTTTCTCTTTGTTTAAAAACTAGTAAAAATTTATTATCTGTGTCATATAAAGAACTATTTAATGTTTTAAATAGTAATAATTTAATTCAAGAATGGAAAAATAAATTATTAAATAGTATTTCTAATATTGATGTTCTTAAAGATGAATTACCTGATAATTCCAATGATATTAATACTGATAGTTCAATTAGTAAAAAGATTTTAGATGATTTCAATGAAAATAAAATCAATTTTCTTATAATTTTCTATTATCTTACTAAAAATTCAGGAAATGATCTTTATTATTCTTCTTTTACAAATATAATTAAAAATATTTCAGAAGTAGCAAAAGAACAAAAAAATTTATCTCCTGAAAAAATGAGATTATTTTTTAATAATAAATATTTATATTCTAAAATATCAGAATTTTTAAGAAAAAAAATAAGAGATTCTGAAATAATCGATAATTATATAGAAGCTTATAATAAATTCATTGAATTATTTATTGAATTTTCAGAAAGTTTAAAAGATATTTCTGATATTATAATGTTTGAAATAGCTTTATCATTAAAAGAATTAAAATCAAAATTAGATGAAAAAAATTTCAGAGAAGAAAAACAAGAAAAAGTCCAAAAAATTCAAGAAAGTTTTTTCAAAGAAGTATTTAAATATTTAGATGTTGAATATTCAACAGAAGATCAAATTGAACAAAGAAGAATAGCAAAAATTAAAAAAGAAGGTTTTAAAGAAGAAAAATTTGGTGAAGATGATGATAAAGAAGAAATAGTTTATATTCCAATAAAATATATTAATAAAGATAAAATAGTAGAAATAGAACATTTTATAGAAGAAATTAGATGTTCAAATGAAATTATTCCTCAAAGAGAAATTGATTTTATTCAAGAATATCAAAATATTTTAAAAGTTAATGAAGAATTTTCTGATTTTAGAAGGAGAAATTTATATGAAAGATTAGTTAAAAAATTCTTTGAAAATAATAATTTCTGGCAAATAAAAAAAGATACTGAATTAAAAAAGAAAATTAAAAACTTTTATTGTAATGATTTTAAAAGACCAATTATATCAACAATTAGAGATATTGAAGATTATAATAAAAAAAGTAGTAGTGAAACAAATAATAAAATCTTAAATTATTTAATTTCATCAGAAGATGTTTCTTTTCCTTGTTATTGTGAAAAAGTAAATAGAAGAATTTTTGGAGTAATTATTTTAAAAAATGAAGATTTTTATTTCCAAGGTTTTGAAGTAAATAATGAATATAAAGAAATTCATTTTAAAATAAATGATATAGATTTATTGATTTATTGTAATTCAGTAGTACCATTAAATCAATCTATGGACATCAAAAAAAAAGTAGTAGATAATAGTAATTTATCTTTAAATTTAGGAATATATTTAAATAATAAAAAACAATATCTTTTCATA
Organism: Isotricha sp. YL-2021b; assembly: GCA_023805745.1. Lineage (NCBI taxonomy): Eukaryota > Ciliophora > Litostomatea > Vestibuliferida > Isotrichidae > Isotricha > Isotricha sp. YL-2021b. Next base: position 27,897 of record JAJJKW010000409.1, on the reverse strand, counting down.
TTTAAAGATATAAATATGAAACTATTTTTGATTGAATCATTCCTAAATAAAAATACTAATTTAAAAGAATTAAAAATAAGTCATGGAAATAATGTAATATATGCAAAAGAATCATTTTTAAAAAAAATATTTAATTATACACCAAATAAAACAAATGATAATTTGAATTTTGATGAATTAATAGATACAGTTAAATTTCCATTATCAAAGATATTAATATATAATTTATCATTTTTTAATAATCCATTAGATATTAATAATTATCCATATATTCAATATAATTCATCATCACAAGATTATCAAAATAAAATTCATGGAATTTCTCCATATGATAGAAAAACTATAAATTATTCAACAAATAATGATTTATTAATTTCAGAATTATTTTATTTACCAGAAGTATATGAACAAGGGGGAATTGATAAAACATTCAAAATTTCATTAAATTTATATAAATTAAAAGAATTCAGAAATACAAAAAATACTAATAATACAATACATTTAAATTTACCTTCAAAAGGATTTCATATGAATGATGGTACAGGTTCAACAAAAGATTCAATAAAATTTCCTTTACAAACTTTAATTTATCGAATGGAAAGTATGGATGATAAATCTTTAGTAATAGTTTCTGATGTTGCAATAGCATATAAAATAATTTCTACTGGTTGGTTTGCTACTGATAATTCTCAATATAATTTTTATTATGCTCATTTTTCTCAAAAATATTTTAATACTTTAGGAAGAGATGGTAAAAATTTTCCAAATAATTATTCAAATAATATTGCTTTTCCTAATAATAAAATGTATTGTTTTATTGGTGGATTACAAGACGGAGATTTATTATATTTTCATTTAGGTGAATTAGCTATTCCTCATATAATAAATACTGAATTTATTAATAAAGATAAAAATACAATTTCAGCTTTAACAATTGTAGAAAAAGATATAAATGAAAATATTTTAGTTTGTGGTGATACTTTTGGAAATATAATTTTATTTAATATTTATAATGATTATTGTAATATAACTACAAATCCTTTTGTAAAACAGCAAAGAAATACAGTATTACAAGTTGATGTAAAGAAATTATTAAAAGGAAGAAAAATGATATCTGCACATTATAGAGAAATAACTAGTTTATCTGTAAATTCTACTAATGATATTTTAGTTACTGCTTCTGAAGATCATTGTATTAATTTATTTTCATTTCCTGATTTAAAAATATTAAAATCAATGAAACAAAGTTATATTTCAAATTATATTCATATATTTAATTATCCATATCCTTCTATTATTTCTTTTTCCAATAAAAATAATAGTAATGAAGAAGGAACTCTTAGACTTTTGACATTAAATGGAACTGAAGTTAAAAATAATGAATATTCTAAATTTAATCAACCAAAATGTATTGAATTATTTTCAGAAAGTTCTAGAATTATATTCCAAAGTGATCATCAGAATATTTCTTCAATAAATTTAGAGAATATTGGAACTACACGTAATAGAAAAACGTTTAATGGAACAAATATGGTTTGTTATGCTTTTAATAAAAATGAATATGAGAATAAAATTACTTTAAGTACTCTCTTTGGTGTTAGAATATCAAGTAAAGGACTTTTCGATTTAGAAAAATTAGGAAATTAATAATGTTATAATTTAATCTTTGATTTTGATTTAAAATATTAAAATGATAATACTTAATTTTATTTGAAAAAAAACAAATTTATTTAAATTTAATAATTTAATTTAAGATAATAAATATAAAAATATGTCTTCAAATTATTTAAGAAAATATGAAACAAGAATTATATTTTCAGAAAAGCAAAAAAATAAAATTATTGATAATTCTTTATCTTCAATAGGAAAAAATTCATCTTCTTCTTCAAAAAAATCAATATTAAAATCAGTTAGTAAAGATTTAACAAAATTAAAATTTCTTCCAAATGAAAATATAATAGGAAGACATAGAAGATCTTTTAGTTCAAATGATATAAATTCAATAAGTGATATAATTACTTTTTTATTTGATTATGAATATGATAAAATTAAACCAAATATATTAAGATTTTTAATTAATAAAGAACAAATGGATCAAATTGCAATGAAATCATTTAGAAAAGTTCAAAATGATACTTTTCAAATATTAAAAATTGATATTAATGATAATTCTGTTAGTGGTAAATTTAAAGAAAATAAAACTTCAACTTTACTTCAAAAACAATATGATAAATTTAGAGATAAATTTTATTTTGAAACAAATATTGTGAAAGGAACAATTTATTCCCGTTATTATTTAAATAATTCAATTTCTTTATTAAGAAAACTACCAATTTTAACAAATTATAAAAAACATTGTTTTAAATGTTCTTCTTCAGCAAAACATAAATGTAAAAATTATTTATATATTATACCAGATTCTAATTATATAATTTGTAAATCTTGTGAAGAAATTTATCCAAAAGATAATATTGAATGTTATTGTGATTATAATAAATGTACTTTTATTTCTCAAGAATATAATCCAAATTCAAAAGAAGAACAATTATTTCAAGTAACACATAAAGATAATATTATAGATGAAATAATAAAATGTGAAAATTGTGATAATTCAATTGAAATTAATATGAAAAATGGAAAATTATATTGTAAAATATGTAATATTGAATATGCTAATGATAGACATGTTGTTGTTTATAATCCAAATAATTTTGATAAATTAAAAAAAGAAATAAAATATATTTTACTTATGAAAAATAAAAATGATGAAAATGAAAATTTAGATAATCAAAATTGTGAATGTAAAGGAAATTTATATAAAGGAAATTTCAATTTAAAAGATATTTTAATATGTGAAAAATGTCATAAAGTTCAATTATATAAAAATAATACAGTTACTAAATTTACTTTAGAGAAAACTAATATTAATAATAATAGATTAAACCAAATATATTCTACAGATAATATTTTCAAAAATATAATAATAAAAAAACCAAATGATTTAAATAATTCAAAAAATATGAATAATCATCATGAAAAAAAAGAAACAATAATTTATCAAAAAATTCCTCCAATAAATACAAAAAATTTAGTAAGAAAAAGAGTTTCTGTGATGGGACAAAAAACAAATGATTATCCAAAAAAAAATCCAGTAAGTAATTTAAATAGAAATGTCGTAAGAGATACTCAAAAATTAAGAGAAAGAATAGAACAAAAACCAATTCATCCAGTAAATAATTCAATGAATGAAAATGAATTAATATTTTCAAAAAAAAATCATATAAATTTATATGATAGTAATAATAATCATTTACAAAGAGGAATTTCTAAAATTATTGAATTTTCAAATCATAAACATAATAATCTTAATGAAACTATTGAAGAATATAATAAAATAATATCATCTGATTTAAATATGTCAGATTATCAAATAATAAAAATGATAGGAAATGGTTCTTTTGCAAATATATATTTAGTTTCAGAAATAAAAACAAAGAAAAAATATGCAATAAAAAAAATAATTGCAGATGGTGAAGAAGATTTAAAAAAATTTAAATCAACAATAGAAATAATTCAAACTTTATGTCCAGATAATAAAATAAATAATAATATAATTCCAATATTAAAATATGTAATAAAAAAAATAGATGCAACAGCATATAGTATATATATATTAATGCCTTTAGCATTATGTGATTGGTATTCACAAATAAAAGATAATAAAATAATATATAATGAAAAAACTTTAAGAATAATATTAAATTCTTTAGTAAATGGTTTAACATATATGCAAGAAAATAAAATATCTCATAGAGATATTAAACCACAAAATATATTAATTTTAGATGAAAATAATTATTGTATTGCAGATTTTGATGAAAGTATTTATGTTAAAAATGATTTTGGAACTTTTGATATAAGAGGAACTGAATTTTATATGAGTCCTTTATTAAGAAATTTAATTGGAACTGGTGTTAAAAATGTTAGACATAATGTTTATAAAAGTGATGTTTATTCTCTTGGTTTATGTTTTGTTTATGCTATTACTAAAAATATTGATAATTTAAATAATATTAGAAAATGCGAAAAAGATGAAAATATTAAAACTTTTCTTATTAAAAATACTGTTTTTAAAAGAGGTTATAGTGACGAATTTTATAATATTTTAGTTAAAATGCTTTCTATTAATGAAAGAAATAGAGTTGATTTTATACAACTTAAAAAACTTATTTATAATAATTCTAATTTATAAATGAATTTTTTTTTTAGTAGGGTTTAAAAAATAATTAATTTCATTTTTTAGGGATTTATAATAAATTATTATTTATATAATTATAAATAACTCTTTTATTATTCAAAAATATTACCTTCTAATTTTAATGTATCTCTATAAAAACTTTCATCTTCACTTAAATATTGAATAGGTAATATTCCAATAAAATTTAAAAAAGAATTAAAATTATCTTTTAAATTATAAATGAAAAAAAATAACAAAACAAGAAGAAAAGGAAAACAAAAGATAATAATAAAAAAAAAATAATCGATTGTTTGTTTCATATTCTTAACATTTTGATCTCTAATTGTAGCAAAAAGAGAAAGAGTTTCTTGAAAACATCCTAAAAAGAAATAATTAATAAAAACTTCAATTTGACCTAAAGTTCCAGTATAATCATTAACTTCTTTTAAAGTTTTTTCTCCATTATTTATACATTTAAAATCATCTAAAATAGTAGTAAATTCAACTCCTAATTGAGTAATTGTTTGTTCTAATCCTTCTTTCATTATAGCAGACCAAAAACTTACACAATTATTATAAATTGATTCTACATTTGAATATAATAAATCGCATATATCTCCATAAAATAATTTATATAATTTAGTATAAGGATTTGTATTTTTTCCATTTTCTGAATTTGATATTAATGGTAATAAAACATTTCCTATTTTTGGAATATTTACTTCATCAAGAGAAGGAATAATTAATGTATATTGAGTATTATTTAAACTTTCAATATCATTTACTGTGTATGTAATATTATTTATTGTTACATTTTCTATTGATCCATCTTCTAATAATTGAATATATTTTTCTTTTTCTATTTCATAATTTACATAATATAATGTTTGATTTTTTATTTTTGAAAAAGATATTGAACTTTCATTAAAAACTCCAACAACTTGATTCATAATATTATCTACTTTTATGAAATGTTTTCTTCTATTATTATATATTAGACTTATTATAAAATAATATATAATTGGTAATTCTATAGATAATAATAATTTTGTGAAAAGAAAAAAATTATTAAAAATAAAATATTTTTTCATAATACCTATTTTTTCCTTTTTTTGTTGTTGAATTTTTGACATTCTTCCTTGATATTTCCTTTTTCTTTTTTTTCTTTTTTGATTATTTATTTTATCTTTTTCTCCTTTTGAAGAATTAACTGAATTATCATTTTTTTTTCCAAGTATTTTTTTCTCTAAACTTTTTTCACCACTTGATTCTTCATTATTATTATTTGAATCAACTTTTAAAACATCACTAACATCATCTTCTCCACTATCATTTCTTAATTTTTTCTTTAAATCTTCTAAATATTTTAAATAATTATCAAAATTATTAGAATGATACCAGATTAATTTTTTTAAAAAATATTGTTCAATTTTATAAACTCTTAATAATAAATATCCAATCAAACAAGAAATAATTGTAAATGTTAAAAGATTAATAATCATAAAATATAAATTTGGTTTAAATCTACTTTGTTTAAGATGTTTTAATTTAATTTGATTTCTTAATCCAATAATATTATAATCATTAGTATAATTAAATGTACATTTTAAAATATTTTCTTCAAAAACTTCTAAAGAAGAATCATTAACTCCTGTTAAATAATTTTCAATTCCTGATTTTAATCTAAGTCCATTTGATAATATAAATAATAATAAATTAGGTATATCAATAGTAATTTCACTTGAATAATTTAAACTATAAACATAAATATCAATTATTTTAGATTGTGTAATAATAGTTTTATAATCATTATCATAAAAAGATAAACCTTGACTTGCATTTTTTATATAATCTACACAATTTGAAAATAATGTTGTATAAACATCTGAACAATTATCATCACCTAAACATCCTGTTTCTGATATTATATCATATTTAATAAATTTTAAGTTAACTGCTGTTAAATAAACACAATTAATTATAATTTTTGAAGAATTAAAAAAATAATTCTGAGTTAAATAACTTTTAACTTTATTTGTTTTTGTTTTTAATGATTTAGTATTATAATAAACTAAAAATCCTGACACAAAAAAATAAATTAATCCAAGAATTTTCAAATATGTTATAAAAAATGGTTCATTTTTATCTATAATTCTTGCTTTTAATTTATTAAAACTTGCTGAATCAACTGAAGATTTTGTACTAAATGAATTTTGAGAAATTTTATCTGGTAATTCATTTGGTTGATCATTATTTAAATTTGGATTACTATTTTGTTTTTGACTATTATTACCTTCATTATTTTTTTCAAGTAATATTTTATTATTATTATCAGGAATTTTTAATTTAATTACTCTATTTTTATTTCCAATAATATTATTTTGATTTTGATTATTATTTGTATCTTCACTTATACTTTTTTGATTATTATTATTAGAATTACTTAACATTTTATATATATTATTTTCATTATTTTCTAAAATATCTTTTGTAATATAAAGTCTATAATAAACAAATTTTTCATTTATAAAAGTTCTCATAACAATTTTATAAAAAATACTATAACTTTTTCCAGCAAATTTTTCATTTAAATCTTCAATTAATTCATTATATTCTTTAATATTAGAATCTCTTTTAATAGTTTTAGTATTATTTCTTGAAATTAATTGTTGACTATGTGTTACAGTTTGATTAGGACTTTCTTCATAAATTAATTGTCCACTTTGTTTTATTCTTTCTAAAACCATATCAACATCAGATTCAATTCCAGAAAAATCATTTGTATTTGGATATAATATTCCTTTTAAATCCATATCATTTTTAGATAATACAAATTTTTGCTCAGAATATTTTATTTGCTTTAAAATTTCTGGTATTATTATTGCAATATGATGATTAAGTATATTATTATTTAAACCATATGAATCTTTTTTTAATGTTGAATATATATCTCCATTTGCTATTGTTAAAGTATCACTCATTGAATTAATTTTAAAGAAATTATCTAATAAAATTAAAAATTGATTTTCTTTTAATTTTTCAATTAAACTAATGTAAATTATTCCATGTGATAAATTAGGTAAACATTTGACATAAATATTAATATTAAATAAACTATTATTTCTTGATTTTAAAAAAGAATTTTTAACTTTTTTATTAAATAAATAACTTAAATTTGAATATTTTAAAGCATCTTGAACAATTTCTTTATGAAAAGCAGCAACACAACTTGGCATTAAATCATTTATTGTTAAAGACATAACTTCTTTCGGAAGAAAATTAAATAAATTTTGAAAATTAATTGTTGAATATAAAATTCTACTTTTTGAAGATGAACCATCTAATAATAAAACTGAACTTGTTTCTTTTAAAAATAATGAATGATAAATATTATTTTTTTCACTTAATTTTGATAATTTTATTTGATTATATCTTTTTTCTTCTTTTTTTGCTAATTCTTCATCTTGAATTATATTTTCTAAATATAACATATAATCTTTTTCATTTTCATCTGAAAATGGATTTAATCCTATAATTTTATTCCATAAATCTAGTATTTCTTTTCTTAATTTTAAAATTGTTTCTCCTAAATTTAAAAAATTTTTAGTTGCTTTTATTGATGTTGTTGTATTTTTTAAAATTTCAAAATAATCAATTTGATTACTTGCAGCATCATAAATTTTTAATTTAAAAGAATCAATATTTGAATTATATAATATCACACTTCCAATTTCAACATATTTTATTGTTTCTTTATTATTAGAACATTTTAACATTTTATTTACTAAATATTCTTTTAAATCTTCCATTAAAGTAAATTTTAAATACCATAATTTATGACCTGTAATTTTTATTTTTGAACAAAGATAAAAAGCTAATGTTACATTTTTTAATTTATTAACTAGAAAATAGCATAAAATAAGTAAAATATCATTTTTTAAATGAGATCTATTTAAATAATAATCATATACTAAATATATAATATTATAAACTTCAAAAACTGGATTTTCTTGTCCTCCTAATTTTTGTATCATCATTTTATTTGTTGCAAATTTTTCATATTTTTCATATATTTCAGAATTATTTTCAAAAAAACTAATTAAACTATAAGTTAATCCTCTTAACAAAGTTTTAGATTTGGGAGAATTATCAGATAAAATTTTTAATAAATTATAAGAAAACATTTCAATTTCTTTTAAGCTTCTTGCTTCTAAGACATTAGCTTCAGTTAAAAAATATTCAATTCTATATTTTTCTAAAATCAATAAAATAATTCCAATAACTGCCCAACCGATCAAAACAAATAAAATTATATCTGCAATATCTAAATAATGTTTAATAACTAAACATAGACAATACCAAGCTATAAAAGACCAACCAAACATTATAATTTTATTCATTTCATCATTATAATATAAAACATATTTATAACAATATATTAAAAGGGAAAAAGAAACAACAAAAATAAAAATTCTTATTCCAATTTTATAAACAATTTTTGTCTCATCAGAATAATATTCTAAAAAATAACCTAAAAAATAACATATTATTGATAAATTATTAGAAATTAACTGATAGTTTGAATTTATTGAATGTAAAATATGAGTAAACTTAATTGCTGAAATTTGATTATAATATATTGATAATAATATTGAATAAATTATACAAATTGACATAAACAATAAAGATAAAATCCCTAAAAGTATATGTCCTCCATCTTTCCAACATTTTAAATCTAAATGTATATTTTTTTCATTTTTACATCTTGTTGTTAACATAAAAATATTTATTAATGGACATAATAAATAATTTTGAAGTAAAATATTTAAAATATTTAAAGATTTTAATATATATATTTTTACTTTTCTATTTTGAAAAATAATTAAATATATTATATGAGAAAATAAAATAGCACAATATATAAATGATAAACATAAAATGAGTACGAAGTCATCTTTATTTTTGATAATATCTTGGACAAAAATAATTTTTTTAGCATAGTTTAATAATTTTATTAATGAATCATTTTTTTTTGAGTCGTCAGTTATATTAATGATAGGAATCATCATAAATTGAAAAAAGAAAAAAAATTTAACAAATAAAATAAAAAATCTATTGTTAGGTTTATATTTACTCATTATTCTAAAAAAATTAAAAAATCTAACTAAATCCTTTTTCAAATATATATCAATTATTTGAACAGAATCTCCTAAATCAATCCAATCCATAATTTTAGATTCTATCATTTTTTTGGAATATTTATTAAAATTTTTTGTTTGAAAGCATTTTAAAAATAAAAATTATAAAATAACAAAAAAAAAAATTTAAATACGTCATAAAAAATATATCTAAATATTATAATAAAAAACTATATAAAAGAATATAATATTTACTATCTTGTTATTATCAAAAAGTCAATAAAACACTATTTGAAGAGATATTTTTTTTAAATTATATTTAAAAGTTCATTTTGTTTTAATGATATTAATGATGGAAAAAATAAGCAAAAAATAGAATTTATTGATTTTATTAAGGATTAAAAAATAAAAATAAAATTAAAATAAATTGTAAATAAGCATATATTAATAATAATGGTTATAAATACTCGAAAAAATATTAGAAAAAATTAAAATATTTTTGTTCATAAATATTTTTATGTAAAATAATATTAACTTATTATAATTTTTACAAAATTCAGACTTTCAGCTATTAACAGTAAATAAATGATATTTTTAAAAGAGAATAATATAACTTCCTTATTATATATCTTGCACATATATCTCTTTTATATTATTTAAATCCATTATATCATTCTGAGATAATGGTAAGTTATAAATTTTATAAACATTATTCAAAGCCTCGAGAGTTTTAATTATAATAGGTTTGATTAATGTTTCTTTAATATTATTTATTTCACAAAATAACTTTACAGTAATAAATAAATTATCAAATCTTCTTAATTTAAATTCTGCAATTTGTTCATTTGATATTTTTATTTTTACAGATAAAATTTCTGTATTTTCTGTTATTGATTTATTTAAATTAATATTGTTAGTTAGATTAAATTTATTAAAATTTGTATTTATTGATTTTTTCATATTTCGATTATTTAAAGTAAAAATATTTGAATCTTTATTAATGATTATTTCATCAGTTTTAACTTCTTTTTTCTTATTATATTCATCTAAAAAAATTGAATTTTGACTTGAATTTGAATTTGCTTTTGTTAAAACTTTTGAAATATTATTATCAATTTCATTTAAACTTAAAGTTGAAGATTCTGTTACTTGTAAAGAAATTTTTTTTTTAAATTTTTTCTTATTTCTTGAATAATCATTGCTATAATTATTTTTTAAGGATTTTTCTTTCGAATTAGAATATATTTCTTCATATTCATCAACATTTCTATTTGATTTCCAGTGATTGTGTCTTAAAGTACCGAAGGAAAAATTAAATGAAATTTTTTTGTTGATTTTTTTTTTGTTTGAAATTTTTGAATAATTTTGTTGATAATTTGATTTTTTATATAAACTATTAAAACCAGAAGAAAGAGAAGATTTGTAATATTTATTCTCCCTTTTGAACATAAGTTAATCTATTAAAAATTTTATTTTATCTCTTATATTTTTGGTTTAATTTAAATTTAATTATTTATAATAAAATATAACTGATTATACTTATTATATTATAATTTATATATTTCATTTTCTTGAATACTACTTTAAACCAATATGATTTTTTTATCTTCATTTTCCAAAATGAATAAAAGTTATTTTATAATATTTCAAAGCAATTGAAGCGAATGAAGAAAAAATAAAATGAATTTAAAAAAACAAAATAATTGAAAATTTAACAGGTAATATATATATATATTTAATACTATTAAAATATAAAAAATATTCAATAAAAAAATCTTTAAACAATTTCCATTTTTAATGATATAAAAAATCTTATAATATGGAATAAAATCCTAAAATTTTTTTTTCTGACATTTAAATTATTTTTTATAGTAATAAAAATAATTAATATTCCAATAAATATTTAAAATCCTTTAAGAGTGAATTCCTGTGGATTTTCAGTTTCAAGTAAAGTATAATCAGAACTATTTTTATCTTTAGAAAATAAAATTTGAAGTCCAAGAAGAACCAAAAAAACAACAATTAAAAAAGCAATTATAGAATAAGTATAACTAAAAGCATCTTCATTAGATAATTCATCTTTTAATTTATAAATTTGAGTTTTTTGAGTTGTTGTATCAATATATATTAAATTTGTTATATCATTTAAATTATCACTAACTTCGGAAAAATCTTCAATAAAAGTTTCTGATTTTTTATTTTCTTTTAAATTTTTTTTTGATAATTTTTTCATTTCTTTTTGATTATTTTTAAAATCTTTTTTTATTTGTTTTGAAATTCCTTTTGTTGTTTTTTTAACAATTTTTTTCATTGATTTTTCTAATTTTTTATCATTTAAATATAATAAATGTTCTTCATTTAATAATTCCTTTAATTCATCTATTGATTTATCAGTTTTTACTATATATCTATTAAGACCTTCTTCTTCTGAATTTTTTAATTCTTCTTCATTTAATGGATTTTCATTTGAAATTTCAATTATTTTTCCACATGTTTTTTGTGTACATAAAATTTGATTTATAATAGTTAAAGAAAAGATTATTATATAAAAAGAATTTGTTTTCATATTATATTTTATTTTTTTAGATTTATTTAAAATTGGAAATGCAGAATTTATCGGGTTCTGATTTAGAAGAAGAAAATGAAAGAAAATCTCAAAAAACAAATAATAATATTATATTATATAATACCCAAATATTTTTTCTTGTAATGTTAATATTTTTCTTTATATATTATGAAAATAATGAAATATTTTATTCAGAATTTTCATTAAATATTTGGGGAGTATTTTATAAAAAACAATTTTATAGAATTATTACTCATCATTTTATTCATTATGGATTTGGTCAACTTATTATAAATTTTTTTATTATTTCTTTTTTGGCTAATTTCTTAGAAGAATTAATTGGAACTTTTTTTTCTTTTTGTATTATTTTTTGGCTTATAATTTTTTCTTCTTTTATTTATTTAATTTTTTGTTTATTTTTTAAATTAATAATAATTACTTATGATTTGAATTATAACATTGATTTTTTCTATAATATAGGATTGAATTCACTTATTTTTTCTTTATTCAATTATTGTTTTCTTTTTGATATTAATATCAATTTTTTTATCAAATTTGGGTCATTATTTTTATTTTATTTTTTTCTATCAAATTCATTTGTAGCAAATATTAGTGGAATTTTTGCAGGATTTTTAGTTTATAATTTAGGAAGTTCTATATTACCAAATATAAATGGAGTTAAAAACTTTGAAAAAAAATTAAATTTACACAAAAAATATCATTATATTAATATTATAAACAAAAAAGAAAAAATGGCTTTTTCACTTTTTTATATTTTTGGAAAAGAAGATGATAAATTTGAAGAAGAAGGGATTGAATTACAATATATAAGTTCTGAAGATAATAATTCTTATTAAAAATTAAAAAAATAAATTTAGATTACATTTATTCCAACTAAAGAATTACATATTATATATTAAAATTATAAATCTTTATATTAAATACATAATTTTACAATCATAAAAGTTCAAATAATAATATTTTTCATCATTTCATTATATTCTGGAAAAGAAATTTCTCCATTTCCATCAGTATCGATATTATTAATAATTTCTTTTAATAAATTTTCTGTTTCTTTATCATCTTTAACTCCGAAAATTTCTTTTAATTCTAATAAAGAAATTTCTCCTGAACCATCTTTATCCATAAAATCAAAAGTAAATTTTAAAACATTTTCATCTAAAAATATTCTTTTATCTAAAGCTGCTCTTGCAAATTCTTCATATTCAATAAAACCATTATTATCATTATCAATATTTTTAAAAATTTTATTAACTTTTTTATTTATTTTTTCTTCAGAATAATTATTTAAATAATCTTTTAATCCTTGATAAGTTTCTTCTTTTGTTAATTTTCCATTTCCACTTTTATTAAATAAATTAAATACTTTATTTATGCTTTTAATTTCATTTAAATCTGAAAAATTATGAACAAGATAAGTCAAAGCTAATTTTTGTAATTTATTTATAGGTTTATACATGATTAAATTATTAATAGTTTTATTCATAAAATATTCATTAACATTAGTAAAATATTCTTTAGTTTTCCATAAATCAAACCAAGGATGATTTAAAGCTTCTTTTGCACTTATTCTTTTATTAACATTCATTTCTAAACATTGTTTAATTAAATCTTTTCCTTCATCTGAAATTTGTTCGAAAGGATTTCTATTTAAATCATATTTTCCTAATTTTATTTTTTGAGTTATTTCTCTTTCATCTCTTCCATTAAAAGGTACATTTCCACATAATAAAATATATAATATTACACCACAAGACCAAATATCACATTTTTCATTATAATTTTTATTTAAAACTTCGGGAGCAATATAAAAACAACTTCCTAAAACTTTATTTTCACTTTTATCTTTTTCTCTTATTTTTGCAGTTCCAAAATCTATAATTTTAATATTATAAAATCCTGTTTCATAATCTTTTGATTCAATCATAATATTTTCTGGTTTTAAATCTCTATGAATAACATTATTTGTTAAATGACAATAATTCATTGCATTAAATATTTGATACATAATATTTGCTGCAATTTTTTCTGAAAAATAACTTTTTTTTTTAATTAAACCAAATAATTCTCCTTCATGACAATATTCTGTTATTATATAATATCCATCTGCTTCTATAAAAAATTCAAATATTTTTACTATATTTGGATGATCTAAATTTTTTAATATTTCTATTTCATTTATTATTTCATTTATTTTATTTGAATTATTTCTCATTTTTGGAATTTTTTTCATTGCTCTAAATAAATTTGTTTTTATATTTTTTACCTTCCAAACTGTTCCATATCCTCCTTTTCCTAATTTTTTTATTATTTTATATTCATCTCTTGGATTTTTATTGTTACAATTTACTATTAATTGAGTATTTATTTCTAAGTTTTTTTCTAAAGAATCTGTATAATAATTTAATGTTTTTGAACGTTTTTTTTTTTTTATACTATCTATTGAAATTACACTTTTTTTCTTTTTATTTTTTTTTTGATTTATTCCTATTTGAGTTATTGATTTTTTTGGACCTAAATTTTTTTTTTTATATTTCTCTGGGAGAGTTTTATTTGATATAAAAGATTCTGATTTTCCTGTTGTTTGATCTTTTTCTTCAATTATTATATTTTTCGACTCTTGATTTTTTGTTGATTCACATATTCCCATTTTTAATTTATAATTTGTTATTTTTATTAATTTTTGTTCTTTATAAACAACATTTATTATATAAAAAAGTAAAATATATTTATTTTTTTTTTTATTTTATTTATTTATTTAATTCAATGGAATATTGTCCCATTTTTTTTAACAATAAAGAGGAATAATATTAATATAATAATTTTATTATTATTATTATTATATTGATATTTTAAAAAAATTTTATAAATTTTTTATTCAAATATAATTTGATAGACTTCAAAATTGTCAACTTGAAAATTTTGATAACTGTTATTGAATAAATTAGAATTAATACAATCATAATTAGTATTACATCCACAAGTATCTGCATATGAATCATTATTTTCCATACATTTACCAGATATTCTTAAACAATCACATTCTCCAAATTTTATAAAATTTGATTGATCATCATAATTGTAAACTGCTTTGTCATAATTACCTTTTTGTTTTTTTTTTAAAATTTTATTTGTTAAATTAAATAAAAAAGCATTTGGGTCTGATTTGAAACCTTTTTTTTTTTCAATATTTACTGACATATATCCACCTATTATTTCATTTTTTATAGTTTTACAAACTATTAAACTTTTTCCTATATTATCACATTTTTCATGGAATATATCTGTATTACATCCATCTAATTTTGCATTATATTTTAAAATATATTTAATTTCTTTATTTGGTGATATCCAATTATTTATTGTTTTAATATCCTCTTTTTTTATTAAAACTTTGAAATAATTGTCAATTCTTTCAATTTTATTTTCTAATTCTTGATTTTTTTTTTCAAATTCTTGATTTTTTTTTTCTAATTCTTGATTTTTTTTTTCAAATTCTTGATTTTTTTTTTCTAATTCAGAAATTCTTGTTTTATTTATTCTATTTTCTTCAATAATTTTTTTTAATTCATCAATAATTAATTCATATTTTTCATTATCTTTCAGTACTTTCAATTTTAAAGTTATTTGAAAATCTTTTAAATTAAATGTTTTTGGTAAAAAAGTGAAAACTAAGGTTTTTTCTTCTTTTTCAAAAGAAAATTTTTTTTCATCAAATAATTCAATAAAATTAAATAAACATTCTTCAATAGTATCATTCATTTTAAATAATTTACATTCTTTTTCTAATTCTTCTTTTGTAAAATTATTAATAAAAGTTTGAACAGGAAAATGATTTAAAGTTTCAGTTTCAATAACTAATTCATTTGAACTAGTATATAAAGTAATTTTATAATTAATTGAATTTTGTTCAATATTATAAATTTTTTTTTCTTGTGGACTTGGTGCATCCATCATAAAAAGAATTAATTAATTCATTAAAAATTATAAACTATTTTAAGTTTTTTATTTATATAATATTTAAAAATTTATATATATTTATTTTTCTTTTAAATTTGTCATTTTTTTTAAATTAACTTTTGTTTCATAAATGAAATTTTTAAAATTTTCATAACTCTTTTTTGTTTCATTTGTTAAAAAATCTGCAGAAATATTTTTATCTTTAGGGAATAATTTTGATGGTTGAAAATTTGAAATTTCTTTCATTTGTTGAATTGATTGATTAATAGATAATTTAGTATTATAAAATATTTCTAAATATTTTTTTTCAAAATTTTCAATAACTTTTAAATAACATAAAGTTAATTTACTTTTACCTTGAATTATTTCTAATTTTTCCTTTATTTGTTTTAATTTTTCATTTATTTTTGTAAAATTATCTTCAAATTCTCTATTACAATTTTGAATTCTAGAAACTAAAACATTTAAATATTCATATTTTTCATTTATATTTGAAATTTCAATTTGAGTATATATTTTATTCATAATTTTGCATTTATTTAAAAAAGAATCATAATTTTTTCCATAAAGATTTATATAATACATCAATAACATTTTAATTTGATTTAATAATTCATTTTCAAAATTATCATTTGTTTGATTATCTTTATCTAATTCAATTGTTAATTCTTTTAAAAATGAAGAATCTATAAAATTATTTGAATTTAAAGATTCTTGAATATTATCTATTTCTCTGTCTTTTTGTTCATTTTTTGATAATAATAAATCAACAATATTTTCATTTTCTTCTTTTTTATTTTCAATTTGAAATATTTTAGAAACTACATTTTTTTCGCATTTAAGAATACAAAATTCTCTTTTTGTTAAAAATATACAACAATCCCTTTTTATATTATTATTACTTATTAATTTTTTCACAATTGATTGATAATTATAAATTTTAATATTATCTTCATATGAATTATATTCATATAATTGATTTATTCTCTTAAGATAAGGAATAAATAAACTAAAAAGATTATTATTAAATTTTAAAATAAATTCATTATTATCAAAAGGAATTATTGTTAGAGGAAAATTTGATTTTATTTTCTCAAATCCTAAATCAATTTTTTCAATTAAAAAATTATTAATTATTTTATCTCCAACATTGTTAAAGTCCATTTTTATATTTGTATAAAAAATATCATCATTAACTAATATTATATCAATTTGATTATTATAATTAATTCTTAATATTATTAAAGGTTTATTTTTTAAAATATATATTTGTTTATATTTTTTATCTGAATCATTATTAGGAAAATTTATCATATTTTCTTGTATTAATAAATTTGTTGATGAAATATTTTCATTAAAAGTTTTTAAAAGAATATTTGATACAAAATAAAAATTATCTTCATCACTTTTTTCTGTATTTAAACATTTTCTTAATTCTTCAAAAATTTTATAAGAAAACATAAATGATTTATCATTTTTTATTTTAAGTAAAAGATTATTTTCAATAGTAAATATATCAGTTTTTTCAATTTTAAATTCCTTTGGAAAAATAGGACCATTAATATTTATTCTTCCATCTTCGAATAAAAAAAAAATAATAAAAATTTCAAAAGCATTTAATACTAATGGACAAAATTCAAAATCAACAATTTCGTCTTTTTTATTTTGTTTAGTACATATATCTTCATTTGTTTCTATATTAATAAACTTAAAAGAATTATCTAAAAATAAAATTCCAATATAATTTGGAAAATATGAAAATTTAATTTTTTTAATCATTCCATAAAATTGATATTTAAATTCTTGTTTTAAAATTTTATCTAATTCAAAAATATAAAATTCATTTTTTGAAATTATACATAATTCATTCTCATTAAATGGATTTAAAACAAAAGAATCATCTGATAAAGAATCAATTTTAATTATTAAATCTATTTCTTCAAATTTTATTGGATTTATTGTTATTACTAAACATAAAAGATTAGATAATATTTTCTTTTTTTCGATTTCTTTTTCTTCAATATAAAAAACATAAAATTTTTTATTTTGTTTTGAATAAATATTATTAATTTGAGTTATTTTTTTATTTGTAAAAAATTTACTCAATTCCTCATCTAATCCTTCCATAAATAATTTTAAAATAAAAATAAAAAATCATAATTTATATTTAAATAATAGATTATAATTTTTTAAAATTTTTTAAGGAATCATTTAATATTTTAATTTAACAGTATAAAAAAAATACAATAAAAAAATGAAAAATAGCATATTCGAAAGTTCTATTTGGATTAATACTTATATATTAATTATTATAATTCATTTATATTCATGTTTTTATAACCTTCATAAAATAAGAAGTTATACTAAAATTTTCTTAATGCCTTTTCTTTTAAAAATATATTACAATCGAACAAAAAAAGAAATGAGAAAGAAATTAATTTCAATAGGAATTTTTTTTGGATTTATTGGAGATACATTTCTTATTTTTCCAGGGAAATTATATTTAATTTGTGGTATAATAAGTTTTCTCTTAGGTCACATTTGTTATATATCTGAAATCTTTAGTAGAATAAAAAAAAGAGAATTCAGAAAAAATTTATATTCATTTATTTCTATAATTTTATTTTACAGTATAATTATTATTTATATATATAATAATTATATGAAAGAAGGTGTAATAAAAGAAAAAATGGTAATTCCAGTAATAATTTATCTTTCAATTCTTGTTTTATTAAACTTAACTTCTAGTTTTTATTTATATATTTCTTATAGTAAAACAAAATTATTTTTAGTTTTTGGAACTTTATTATTCTTCATTTCTGATTTTATATTAGCGAGAACTTTATTTTATGAAACTTTTATGTATTCAACTTTCATTGTCATGTTAACTTATATTGCTGCTCAAATTTTAATTACTTTTAGTTTAAAAAATGATATAAAAGATGTAAATTTAATTTATATATAAAAAATATTGGGTTTATTTTTTAAAAAAAGGGTGAAAAATTATTGTTAATTATAAATAAATTTGTTATAAATAAACAGAAATCTTTTAAAATAATGATAAACAAATTTTTTTTTATATTTTAAATAAAGATATTTAAATTTATAACATTATTTTAGTCTAATTAAAGCTTTTCTAATATTAAGATATTGATCTTTAACTGGTTGAGGCATATCTTGAAATAATCTAAAAATTTGTCCATCATAATATCTAATTCCAGTATTTAATTCAGTATAATTAGTTTCAAATCCAGTATAATCACAATATTTTTTATGAGGTAAAATAGAAGGTCCATTTTCTAAATTACAATAAATTTGATAAGATGAAGAATCTATAATATCTTTACTTAAATTTTTCATATTTTTTGCATTTCTAAATGTTTTTTCATTATGAGAACGAAATTTACTAACAAAATTTTTATTTTTAAAAGATAAAGAATAATTTATAGGATGATATTCATTTTTATTTGGATTTACATAATGATATTGATGAATTTGTTCTTTTGGATTTGTTAAAGAATATTCATTTTCAGATTTTTTATATACTAATATATTAATTGGATTATTATTTTGAAATGTATTCATTTCTGAATTTGATAAAGAACTTGAATTTGATGATGGTGATGATGAAAATTGTTTTCCTTGATATCTTTTTTTTCTTAACATTTTCAAATTAAAATATTTTTTAAATATTAAAAATTCTTTTTTTATTTTTTTGGTTAAATTTTAAAATTTTTTATTCTTTTTTAATATTAAAAATTCTAATTCAATCAAATTAATATTATATAAAATTATATAATTCTAAACGTTATTTAATTATTTTAAAAAAAGAAAAAATGGGAAATTCGAATGATTTTGAAACTATAAGTTTTGAAAATATTCGTAAATTAATTGAAATGGAAGATCAAAATTTATTTACTTTTTATCTAAAACAAGTTGCAAATGATCTTTCCTATAGAAGTTATCATTATAAAAATAAATATATAAATAAACTTAATTTTTTTGAATATATGAAAATACCATTTTTTATTTCTTCTAAATTATATGATTCATTTATTTTAAATAAAGAAGAAGATCAATTATCTCAAGAGGAATTTATTGATGGGTTATTAAAATTATATTTAGGTAATTTTAAAGAAACTGCAAATATTATTTTTAATTTATTGGATTATGATAAAAATAATAAAATTAATAAAGAAGATGTTAAACTTATGCTAACTCATTTGCCTTATAAAAGAGATCAATCTAATGAAGATATGCTAAAAAAAATAAATAATATTTTAAGTATTTCTTTTAGTAAATTTAATAATGAATTAAAATTTAATCAATTTTTAGAAGTTATTTTAAAAAAATCTTGTGATATTTATTTACAATTTATTTATTATTTTTACCAAAATAAACCTTTTTCATTAGAAAATATAAATAAAATAAGAATTAAGTATATTGAAAGTCATTTAATTAATACAAAAACTGAAAAAAAGCAAAAAAATAATTTTTTACAGAAATTTATTTTTGTAAAATTAAAAAATGAAAAAAAAAATAAGAAAATTAAGTGATAAATTGAAAATTAGAAAATCTACAATACAAATTAGTCAAATGGAAATAAAGAAATTAGTAAATAAATCAAAGAAAACAAATCAATGTTTAACAGCACCACCAATAAAAGAAAGAAATACAATTTCAAATGATAATATTAGTAATATGGAAAAAAATTTATCAAAAAATTCAGAGTTAAAAAATTCATATGGTAATTTTGTATATATATTAAAAGAAAATGATAAAATAGAAAAAATATATTTATTATTAATAAATCAAGATTTATATTGTTATACAGATGAAACAAAATCAAATTTTATTAAAATTCATAATTTATCAAGTTGTTTTATAAAGGAAAATATATTAAATAATGAAATTTTGAAAATAAAAAATGAAAATTATTTTTCATTTGAAATAATATATTATTCCCAAAACAAACCATTAATATTTTATTCTCCATATAAAAATATAATAAGAAATTTTTCAGAAGAAATTAAAAAATCAATAGGATTTCAAATATTAACTGATTATTATGATATAAAAGAAACAATAGGAAGAGGAAAATTTAGTTATGTAAATTTAGGAATTAATAAAAAAACTTTAGAAAAAGTAGCAATAAAAATAATACAAAAATCATCATTAAAATCAAATGAAGAAAAAGAATTATTACAAACAGAAATTTATATTATGAAATTTGCAAATCATTCAAATATAATAAAATTATATGATAATTATGAAAATGAAAAATATATTTTTTTAGTAATGGAATATATAAAAGGAGGAAATTTAACTTCCTATTTAAATAAAAAACATTTTAATATATCAGAAAAACAATGTTCAATAATAATGAAACAAATTGGAGAAGGAATAAAATATTTACATCAAAATGGAATAGTTCATAGAGATATTAAACCAGAGAATATTATGATATATGAAAAAGAAAATAAAATTAATATTAAAATATCAGATTTTGGTTTAAGTAAAATTATGAGTAAAAATGAAAAAGCAATTGAAGCTTTTGGAACTTTATTTTTTGTTGCTCCTGAAATTTTATTAAGAATTCCATATGGAAATAAAGTTGATATTTGGTCTCTTGGAATTTTATTATTTTATATTTTAACAGGAAGATTTCCTTTTCAAGATATTAATGAAAAAAGTTTAGGATGTAAAATTGTTTTAGAAAATAATATTTTTAATTATAATGAATGGAATAATAGAAGTAATAGTGTAAGAGATTTAATTAAAAAATGTTTAAAAAAAGATCCTAAAGATAGAATTGATATTAATGGATTTTTGAAACATTCATGGTTTAATAAATTGTAATTAATAGATTATTTCTGTAATATTTTTTAAATATTTATATATAAATAATGGAATTTGATAGTTATGATATCTTATGAAAAAATAAATATTTTATGATTTAGTATAATTAAAGTAGTTAATTAAAATTATTTTTAGATAAATTAACTGTTTAAATAGTGATAAAATATTTTTTATCTAACAAAAAAAATATTTAATTTTTACTAATTTTAGACATTAAAAAAAATCAAAAAGACAATAAATTTAATAAACTCATTTCTTTTTAAGTTTTGTTAATCAACTATTAATTAATAATAAAAAAAAATTTATTTATTTAAAACCAAAAAAAAAAAAACGTAAAAAAAAAAGAAAAAAAAATCTAATTTTCATCTTCACTATCACTTTCTTTAATATGTTCATTTCTATGAGTATTTTCTTTAATATCATTACCTTCTTCATTTTCAATTTCAAGAATTTCTTTATCATTTTTTAATAATTCTTTAGCTAAAGAAAATTCATTTTTAATACTTTTTCTTCTTGCTTCTTTAAATTTTTTATCATGTTCATTTTCTTCTTTATTATCCTTAATATTAAACTTTGCTTTAACTTCATCAAAATTTAAATTTGAACCAATTTTCCAACTTACACTATTTCTTTTTTTAGAATATGCCATAATTTCATCTGGATTCAAACGTTCTGAATTTTTCAAAGAAGATCTTTTTGGTTTATGCTCTTTTTCTGACATTTATTTTTTTCTCCAATATTATTTTTTTATTTAGTTTACTTTATTTATTATATTTTTTTATTTTTTAGTTTATTTTTTAATGAATTTGCCAAAATTTGCTAAAATTTCTTCTTTTGGAGATAAATCTATTATTTGTGAAATTTGCTCTATTAGTGTTAAAAATTTAAATACTTTTAATTTTAAACATGTTAGAAGTGAAGAACATATTAATAATGTTAAAAAATATTTAATGAAAGAAAAAGAGGAATTATTAAATAAAAATGATGAGCAAATAAATATAAAAGAAAATGTCACTAAAAATAATAATAAGAATTTAAATAATAATATTAAAGATAATAATTCTAAAAGTGTGAAAATAAATAATGAATTTAATAAAAATAAAATTGAAATTATTAAAGAAAATTTATTGAATAATGATAAAGAAACGTTAGATGATAATAATATAGATTTGCCAAAAGGCTTTTTTGATGATAATATTAAAAAAGATAAAATAGATAATAAAGAGGATAAAAAAAATATTACTGAAAATAAAACCGAAAATAAAAAAATTATAAATAAAAATAATAATAATAATAATAATGATAATAATAATGATAATAATAATAATAATTTAGAACCAATTTCTGAAATTGATAAAAATTACACTAATAAAGAACTAATTGATGAAGCTGAAGAAATGATAAAAAATTCACAAACTGTCATTCAAATAATGGAAAATTATAAAAAAAAGAATAAAAAAGAAAAAAAATTTCTTTCTAAAAAACATACTCTAAATAATATTAATAAAAATAATAATGAAACAAAAGAAAATCTTCTTGATGATATATTAAATTAAATATATTTTAATTTATAAAATTAAAAATTAAATTTTATTATAAAATATGAAAAACAATTATGAAATTATATCTACATCAAATATTCAAGTCAATGAAAAAGAAAAAAATAAATATTCTAAAATTTTAAAAAATAAAGGTGTCATAGTTAATTTTCAAAAAAACAAATTACAAATATTATACGATTCATTTTATAATATATGTTTAAAAAGTTTTGTTTATCCCGAAGAACAAATTTTATTTACTTTTAATCCAGAAAATTATGAAGAAAAAGAATTTGATTTAGAAAATGATGAAACTCAACATTTATTAGTTAGAAATTCAATAATGAGTAATGAATCACTTATAGAAAAAAAAGAAAAAAAATATATACATCATTTAAATTTAGTTCTTTTATTTTTAAATTTAATTTTATTTGTTTTTGCCTTCTTTTATATTATTCATTTAATTAAAATTTATTATGGTGTTGTAATAATAAATTCAAATATATATTATATTTTAAATATTTCTTTATTTATAGGATTAATTCTAAATGGTTTAGCAGGAATTAGAGAATTTGTTTTTAATTTATTATATGATATGCAAGTTCATAAATTTTTTTCTATATATAATATTATATTGTCCTCAGTGATTTTATTATTAATTAATCAAAATATTTTTATTGCTCAAGAGTTAATTGAATATTTGTCAAAATGTAAATCAATTTATATTTTAAATTTAAGTGTTATTTTTACAGAATTATCAGCAATAACTATTAATTTTGTTATTGAAAATTTGAGTAAATAATATAATTATTAAATATATATAATTTATTAAACGAATATTTTAAATTGTGTTATAAATTAATTAATGAGAAAAAATTCTTTCGATGAAAAAAGCTCATTGAGTTCGGAAGATGAGTCAATAAAAATGTTATATTTTCCTCAAAAAAATGTCAAATATACATTTAATGATATTGGTCTTAATAATTTGCCATTTCTAAATCATAGATTATTATTTTTAAATATTCTTGGAATTATTATTTTATATTTTTCTTATTATTATGGTTACTTTTCAGTTGCATTTATTAAAAGAGAAAATTATATTATTAATCCGATTTTTATATTTGTTTCTTTATTTTTGTTTATAACATTAATAAAAAATATTTTAGCAATATATGATGATGAGAATAATAAACAAATTATTATTAATGAATTTTCAGGAAAATATACTATTTCTTTTTATACATTAAGTCTTTTTTTTTTAGCATATTTTTTAATTCCAAATGGGAATAATTTAAAATATATTTATTTAATATCATTTTCAATAATAAGTTCTTTTCTTTTGTCATTATCATATTATAATTTCAAAAAAAAGGAAATAAATATTAATTATAAAAATATATTTGATATACTTTCACTTTCTTTTTCTTTAAGTTTATATACTTCTTTTAATTTCATTATTTTAATAAACACATTGATGATTTTATTTAATAATTTATTTTTTGATTATCTTTGTTTATTAATATCAATTGTTGTAATTACATATTATGATGATTTTATATTTAGTGGTTTATTATTAGTTTATCAAATGAGTTTTGTTAAAAAATTTAATTTTAATGACCCTTATTTTATTTGTTTCATTTTAAATGGATTTTGCTTTATTTTTTCAGTATTATTTAAAATAAAAAATGATGAAAAATTTTCTATGATTCCTTCTATTTCAGGAGATGAAATAAATCCAAAAGAAAAAAAATATTTTGATGATGATTCTATTATTGAAATATATAATAAACAAAATAATTACTATGACTCAATTTAAAAAATAATTTTTTTTAAATTAATTGTTTATTTAATTGTATTTAATTATTTTTAAAAATGAACTTTAAACAATCAGGAACTGCAAATTTAAGAATTTCAAATAGAAGTATATTTATTTTTTTGATTATGAATATAACAATTTTATTTACTTTTTATTTAATATATAACTTTTTTTATTCAGTATCAATTTCATTGCATATAATTTTACATAAATATATTAATAATGAAACTTTCATTCAAATAAATATTTTCTTTCATAAATACTTTAATAATGAATATTTTTCTTATTTTATCCTTATTTTTATATATAATTATTCAAATATTTATAAGTCTTTTGTATTATATTTTATTATTTTAATATCTAAATTTATTTCTGGTTTTTTACAATTAATATTCACTAATTATCCACTTTATTATAATGAAACATTAACTTATTATTATATTGATAATTATACTTATTCTTTCCCTTCTGAAATTTTAATTTTTTCCCCAATTTTTTCCCATATAATATGGAGAATAATTACAAAACAAATATCAAAAAAAAAAATGAAACAAAAAATTATTTTAATTATTATATTAACAATTTATAATATATTACTTGCATTAAATCAATTTATATTAGGATTATTATCATTAAGTGAAATAATTTTTTCTTTATTTTTTTCTTATGTAATATATTATTTAATATATTATGTTTTAAAAATAAATTTTTCAAATAGTAATCAATTTTTCAAAATAATTCGTACGAAAAGTAGAAATATTTCAATAATTTTAATATCTCTATTTATATGTGAATTATTAATATATGAAATAACATTTAAAGAAGAGAATTTAATAATAAAACAATTAAAAGAAAAAAATAAAGTAAAAGAAAATCCAAATTCTTTAACATATTCAGAATATTCATTTTTTAAATCATTACCTTTTTATTCAATTTTCTTTGCATTTTTAGGTTTTAAATATGAATTACAATATATATGTTATGATAAATATAATAATTGGGTTCAATTTAATTTTGAAAATGATGAATCAAATAATGATAATAGTTTTTCAAGTGGTTCTAGTGATTTATCTTTAATGGAAAGAATTTCTATAACAAAAGGAACTCAATGGAATCAAACTAATAATAAAATTTCTATAAGAAGATTATTTTTCTTAATATTTTTTATTTCTATAATTTTAATTCCTGGTTCTTTTTTAAATTGGAAGAATCCTTTTTTTATTATAATATTAATAAAAGAATTTATTCCTTGGTGTTTAATTTCTTTTGGTGCGACTTATGGTTTTAAAGTTTTATTTAAAAAATTAGGTTTAATAAACCTAACTTTAGAAACAATGTTAAGAGAAAGTATTTAAATAAATAATATATATAATATTTAATAATTTATTAATAAAAAAATTAGAAAAAAAAAGCAATAATTAAAAAAGAGGATGTCTCTTATAGAAATAAAAAATAAAAGTGAAAGAAATCCATTTGAATTAATTAATTTGAAAGGAAAATTACCAAAAATTCCAATATTAACATCAAATTATATAAATAAAGTAAAAAATGATATTTTAAAATTAGATTCTGAAAAAAAATATTCACCACAATCAAAAACAATAGAAAAAAATAATAATGCTAATAATATTAGTGAAATATATAATAGATATCCAATAATAACTCCTGAAGTTAAAACCAAAAATAAAAAACAAATTATTCCTTATTCAATAAATAAATTGAATTTAAAATTAAGAGAAAAAATAAAAAAATTATCACAACAAAATTCTTATTCTTCAGGAATTTTTCTTACTAATTTATCAACAAATATTGAAGAATCTTCTTCTTTTAAAGGAAATAATTTTAAAATATTTAATTCTACTATAGATATAACAAGAAAAAAAAAGAAATTTTTACCTCCTTTATTTAAAAAAAAAGAATTTATGAATTCTTTAGATTCATTAGAAAATGATTCAAATATACAATTTGAAGAATTTCAAAATAAAATAGATAATTATAATCAATATGGAGAACATATGATAAAAAAATATAATCATTATTGTGATTTAATTGATAATAATAATATATCAAAGAAAACTGATGAATTTTTAAAAGAAAAAATAATAAAAGGAAATTTTCCTACTATTAAATTTAATGCTTATTTTGACAGATTAATGTCTGATAAAAAGAATTTTAATGTTAAATCATTAATGAAAATAATAAAAAATGATAAAAAAAACATACAATAAGAGATTTAATAACAAAACAAAAAAAAATTCAAAACCATAAAAAATTGTATAATATAATACAAAACACTGAAAAAGATTCTAAAAAAATAAATGAATTAATAGATTCTCTTTTAAAAAAAGAAAACAAATAAAAAAAAATTAAAAAAAAATATAAAAATAATATACATATATAAATAATCATAATAAACTAAACCCAAAAAAAAAAAAATAAATAATTAATAAAAAAAAAAAAATTAAAAATAAATATTATTTTATATCTAAAAAAATATGGTTCTCGTCTCAACAAAAGACAAAATAAAAATATATACTTATCTTTTAAAAGAAGGAGTATTTTGTTTTAAAAAAGATTATGCAAATAAAAACGACAATTTAGATATTCCAAATTTAAATTGTTTTTTAGTAGTTCGTTCATTAGCATCAAGAAAATATGTAACAGAGATTTTTTCATGGCAATGGCATTATTATTTTTTAACTGAAAAAGGAGTAGATTATTTAAGAAAATATTTAGGATTACCTGATTCAATTATTCCAAAT
>JAJJKW010001777.1:0-31936 GCA_023805745.1 Isotricha sp. YL-2021b | reverse complement strand
AAAAAATATCATGAACCAGAACCATTTTTACCAGCCTATCCTGCAGCGGTACCTAATTGGTATAACATGGAAGTTCAAGTTTATAGAGGATATTGGATGCTTTCATGGTTCACTAAAAACTTTGCTAGCGAATTAATTGATGAATCTAAAATCCAAAACATGGCAGTTGAGGAAATATTAAATAAAGATTTATCTAAGATTCCTCCTGGAAGTGATGGTTTAGTCCTTCAACCATATTGGGGACCAGGACTTAGAAGGCCATTAGCTAAAGGTGGCATTATCGGATTTAGCGATGTTCATACAAGAGAACACTTATATAGAGCGATTATCGAAGGTATCGCTTATGCCTTAAAAGAAGGACTAGACGGAATAGAAAAAAGTCAAAGACACAAGGTCAAAGAAATCAGAATTTCTGGTGGTGGATCTCAAAGTGATGCGATCTGTCAAATCACTGCAGATATCTTTAATTTACCTGTATCTAGAGTTCAAACTTTTGAGACAACTTCATTAGGTGCAGCAATATCAACATTCGTCGCTCTTAAAGAATTTAGTAGTGTAAAAGAGGCGATGGAAAGCATGTCGCATAAAACTGTAACATTCTATCCAAATCCAAACGCTGCGTCTCAATATAAAGAGTTATATAAAAAGGTCTATTTAAAGATCTTCCCTAAGCTTAAAAACGTTTATAAAGATATTAATAAATTTACAAAAAGATATTAGAAATGATCTGGAATTTCGCATAATTTTCGACATTATTCCTGTTTTTTGTTTTCAAAAAAATATTATATTTAATGATAATATAACAATACAATTCACTTGTAATAACTAAACAATATTTATATAAACATATTGATAATAGCTTCAATTAATATGAAAACTTTAACATAAAAATGTGGGTTATTAAAGTTATGCTTTTTAAAAATTTTGTTTACTAACTAATTGGGTTTATTTACAAAAGTTTATAATTGTTTCATTGAACGCAAATTATAATCAAATTGGGTAATTAATTATGAGAGACATATCATCTATTTTTGAATATTGGCTCAAAAATGCTGTTGAAGATTTAGATTTAATTAACGAACTTGAATTGATGAAAAAAAATCCAAAATTAATTGAAGATGCTTTTTATCGTGAGCTTGAATTTGGAACTGGTGGATTAAGAGGCGTTATTGGTGTTGGTACAAATAGAATGAATATTTATGTAATAAGGAAAGCCAGTCAAGGACTTGCTAATTATCTCAATAAAATATATAAGAATCCCAGCATAGCTGTTAGTTATGATTCTCGAATTAAAAGTGATTTGTTTGCTCGAACTGCATCTGAGGTTTTTGCTGCAAATGGCATAAAAGTTTATATTTATAGTGAATTAATGCCAACACCTAATCTAAGTTACGCTGTTAGATATTTTAACTGTTCTGCTGGTATTATGGTGACTGCCTCACACAACCCTAGTAAATATAATGGCTATAAAGTTTATGGTAATGATGGTTGCCAAATAACAAATGTTGTAGCAAATGACATTTTGTCGGAAATAGAAAAGATCAATCCATTTATTGATGTCAAAACATGCCAATTTTCCATGGCATTGAGAAATGGATTTATTGAATATATCCGAGATGATGTATTTGATTCTTTCATTGAAAGAGTAAGTAAAGAAAGCGTTATTTATGATGATGAGATTAATAGAAATGTCAAAATTGTCTATTCACCTCTTAACGGAACAGGTTTAAAACCGGTAACACAAATATTAAAAAGAAATGGTTTTAATAATGTTTTAGTTGTGGAGGAGCAAGAACGTCCAGATGGTTTATTTCCAACATGTCCATATCCTAATCCAGAAATAAAAGAGGCGATGAATTTGGGTGTGAAAAGAGCATTTAAAGTCAATGCTGATTTATTTATTGCAACCGATCCTGATTGTGATCGTGTTGGAACCGCTGTATTTGATTCTAATTTAAATGACTATGTACTAATTACAGGCAATCAGATGGGTGTTTTACTTTTAGATTATATTTGTAGTCAACGAACTAAGCATAATCAAATGCCAGATAATCCAATCGCTATCAAAACAATAGTGACAACTGATATGGCTTTTGAAATTGCGAAAAAATATCATGTCACGATAAAAGAAGTATTAACAGGGTTTAAATATATTGGAGAGCAAATCTTATATTTGGAAAAAGATGGGAAGGAAGGATCTTATATTTTTGGCTTTGAAGAAAGTTATGGCTATTTAAGTGGAACTTATGTCAGAGATAAAGATGCAGTAGACGGTTCATTTTTAATTGCAGAGATGTTTGCTTATTATAAAACTAGAGGCATTTCCTTACTAGACCGTTTGGAAGAGCTATACAAAGAATTTGGATATTATTCAAATTATCTTAATTCTTATACGTTTGAAGGATCCAGTGGTTTTAATAAGATGCGTTTAATCATGGATAAATTTAGAAGCAATAGTATTAATTATGAAGATAAGATAAAGGAAATTATTGATTACCAAAAAGGAGTTGGAGATCTTCCAAAATCAAATGTTATTAAAATAATTTTTGAAAATGGCTCTTCGATTGTTGCTAGACCATCAGGAACAGAACCTAAACTTAAAATCTATTTCTCCTTCAAGAGTAAATCTATTGAAGAGAATGAAAAATCATATAACAAGTTTTTACAATTAATTGAAAAGGAGATTCAATAAATGAATATTCTTTGCGTTGGTAATTCCTTTGCGGTGGATGCAGCAACATATGTTCATCAAATTGCTGAATCAATCGGAGAAGATATTAATATCCACGTTTTATATATCCCTGGCTGCCCAATTAACTTACATTGGAAAAATTATTTATCTAAAGATAAAGCCTATGAATTTTACGTTAATGGGGATAAAACCCCTCTGATGTATTGTGATATTTTTGAAGGGCTTGAATATAAAAAATACGATTATGTGACATTTCAGCAAAGAAGTGGTGATTCTGGAGATGTTTCCACTTTCTTCCCTGAGTTAACTTTATTAATGGATAACTTAAGAGAATATACAAAAGGAAAGTATTTACTCCATAAAACATGGAGCTATGCCAAATGTTTTTCTCATGATAAATATGGCCATAATCCGTTGAATCAAAAAGCAATGGATATTGATATTGAAAACGCTTATATCCAAGCAAGTAAACAAAGTGGGATCAAATATATTATTCCTTCTGGTGAAGCAATAAAGCTCGCGAGACAGATTTATGGAGATGATTTAAATAGAGATGGCTATCATCTTAACGAAAGAGGTCGTACTTTAATCGGCATCCTTTGGGTAATGTACTTTACTGGGAAGAATGATCTGTTATTAGATAATTTTTCTCCAAGTGGATATACATATGATGAGGTTACTTCTCCTGTTGAGAAAAAAGAAATTCCGGAATTAATACGCATTGCTAAAGAAGCGCTTAAGAACAATAAAGGATATAATTTGCATGGTTAGAATTGAAAAGCTTGAGTATCGAGGAATAAGATATTTACTCTATTATCCTAAAAACTATGTTAAAGGGAAGAAATTCCCAGTAGTTTTTCATCTCCATGGGGCAGGATCAAGAGGCAACAATTTCGAAGAGTTTAATGGTTCTATTATTTTGAAATTATTAGAAGAAGAAAACTCTCCGTTAAGTAATGCATTTTGTGTTTTTCCACAGTGCAGTGAAGATAATTGGTATTGTGTTTTTAATTTACTTTGTAAATTAATAAAACACATTTATCATCAATCTTTTACCGATAAGAAACGTTTTTCAATATCAGGTGTTTCAATGGGCGGATATGCTTTATATTCTCTTATTATGTGTATGCCAGAATTATTCTCTAAAGCACTTATTTGTTGTGGTGGTGGAATGTATTGGAATTCAGGCAGAATCAAAAAGATTAAATTTAGAATTTTCCACGGCGAAAAGGATGTTGCTGTTTATCCAGAAGAGGCAATTAGGATGTACAACAGACTTAAGGAAGCAGAAGCTGATGTCTTTTTAACTTTATACCCAGATTGTGATCACAATTGTTGGGAGAAAACATATAGTAATTTCGAAAATTTACAGTGGCTTGTTGAGTAACACCGTGAATAATTTACTAAACTTTTTGTAAACTTTGCCAAATGTTTACTTAGTTTATAAAAAGTTTACTTACTAATTTACAAGTTTTTTTCTATGCATGTGAAAATAAATGCGTAGGAGAGACATCTATATATGAAAAAAAAGTTTTTTTGGCTATCGGCTAGTTTTGCTTTAGCGTTAGCAGGCTGTGGTGGTAATGGACCAGCTCCAGGACCATCAATCAAAATCAACGATACAAAAGACGGGATTGTTTGGGACGAAGTTGCAGGTGCGGTTGCTTATCGAGTCACTCTTGACGAAGTAGCTTCTGAAACTCTTTCCCCAGAATTTTTATTCCCATCAACTGCTGGTGAACACGTTATCACTGTAGAAAGTGTTCTTTCCGGTGGCGCTTTCGGAACCCCTTCAACATTTACTTATTCAGGTGTTGAGAGTGCATTAGGTGATTTATCTTACCAAGACGGCAAAATTACTTGGAACAGTAAAGTTAGCATTGGCTTAATGTATAAAATTGATGATGGTGAACTTCAACCAGTAGTCGGTGAATTCATCTCTGTTGAAGAACAAGGATTATATACAGTTGTTGCACCAAAAGGAATCAATGAAGAAAAAGTGTTCTATTGCACTGAAGTGTCTAAATCAATTGTTATAACTTTTGATGGAGAAGAACCTTATTTAATTGAAGATGCTTCCGCTAGCGATGATGCTTCATTAAGCGATACATATAGAAAATATAGAAGCAAAAATGGTGGTGCTTGGGAGGCAAGTGGCAGCGATGTATATTTAGACAAATCTAGTGGTCAATACATTGATGGCAATGCGGCTGGATTTAAATTCTGGTATCACGGTGATTATTATATGTTTGAAAAGGACATTGCTATTCCAGGAGCATTCAATGAATTATCATTTGACGCTGTTGCAGGCGAAAAAATTGATTTCTATATGTCCTTCCAAATTAAGCATAACCTAGTTGTTGGCGGTGTTAATCTTAATGGCGTTTACATTCTTTATCACATTACTGAAACACCAACAAAGTGGACACACTATCGTATTTCTTTAGATGACGCTGCATGGCAAGTTGACTATGGCGGAAATAAATATTCATTCGCAACTATAGCGGCAATTGTCAGCAATTTTGGATTTAAAGTTCAGAAATTATCAGATTTCTTGCCATTCTTTGATGTTTTCCAACTCAGAATTAAAGGTGCTTATTTAGATGGTGGCCCTGTCGCAAGAGCTTCATTTGATAATATCGAATTCATTAATAGCGACATTACATCTAGTAGCAGTGAAGTAATTATTCCTAGATTGTCACTACAAGAAAACTATGCTTTCAAAAGTGGCGATCTTTCTGGAAAAATCATACTTAAAGATGGAACTGGTTCTTTTGAAACAAGTTTTATTAGTATCCCTGTTACTTACACAGTTGAAAATGAAGAAGTCACTATTGTTAGTACTAAAGTATTATTTGATTTTGTTGCAACATTTACATCTTTAGATGGTGGAGCAACATTAAATCTTAAAGAAATTTCTGGTTCGCTTGAACCTTCATTAAATCAAATTCAAGTAGAAGCATTTAGCAAAATGGATGATTTTGAACAATACATTGACACTGGTATTGGCTATGATAAAAACCATCCTGAATCTGAAAAGAGTAGCGAAGATTATCTCAGAGGCGCTTATTACTCAGATTGGTATAGCCAAAACGGACCACAATCCGATATCGCTGATAGTAACTGGTCATTAATGGGCTCTACTGATTATTTATATCTTGCTAAAGAAAATTATCATTCTGGTGCAAAAGCTATGAATATGAAAGCCGGATCTAACTCTTGTAGATATATGACATATGCCCTTAAAGATGGCGCTACTAAAGGCTATCAAGGTAAATACTTCTCCTTCTGGGCTAAAACTGATGCATCAGTTGATAGAAAAATTAGAGTTGGTATCTATTTTGTTAATAAAGTAGATGCTTCTAATCATACTTCTCCTGCTGCAAGAGATAGCATTGATGTCACAGTTACAGCAAATGGTGCTTGGAGTGAAATTAGAATCCCACTCGACGCGGGTAAAACATATTATGGATTCTCATTCATCACTGGCATTGATGGAGTATCATCAACCAATCGTATCTTCGTTGATGACATTTATGTTTTAGGCGATATTTCTCCTTGGGGAAATTAAGGATTGCTAATGGCCAATAAAGTTAGATTAGAGGATATTGCTAGAGAATGCGGGGTTACTAAGGGATTAGTATCCCGCGCTTTAGCAGGTAAATATAACGTCGGAGATGAAAAAAGAAATGAAATCATGCAAAAAGCTGTGGAGCTTGGTTATGATTTCTCCAAGCTTCGTACTAAAAAATCTCGAGGCGATTCTGTTGTAGTGATTGTCTCTCAGACTATCCTTCTAAAAGAAGAATTTTGGCAGCCGATTTTAAAAAACATGTATGCGACTCTAAATCGCATATCAATTAAATTAGAATATTTTGTCTTTGATTCCACAAATATTGATATGGCAGCAGTTAGAGCCTTGAAAGACAACTCTTGCATGGCTTTTGTGATTTTACACAACAACCCAGATGAAATATTATCGGAATTAAGTAAATTCAATAAACCTATCATTGAGATTGACCCTAAGATTATGCACTACACTGGGGTTACTCAAGTAAAGTATTCCAATTACACCTCAATATATGAAGTAACTCAAAAGTTAATTAAATATGGGCACAAAGAAATCTGTTTCTATGGAAGTAACACTCATTCGTTTAGCTTTAGAGAACGACACGAAGGCTTCTTAGCTTGTATTGATAACAACAAAGATAAAGGTGTAAATGGATATTCCCTTATCTTTGATAATAGTGCATTACAATATAGCGATAACAAAATGCTTCTTACATTTTTAAAGAAGAATCCTAAAGTCACCGCCATTATATGTGCGAACGATATTGTTGCTTTGAATGTTTATAAAGTTATTCAAGGAATGGGCAAAAGAATTCCAGAAGACTATTCGGTTATCGGTTTTGACAATATTAGAGCCGGAAGAATTGCTTATCCAACCTTATCAACTTTCAATGTTCCAAGAGAGCAAATTGGAGATGAAATTGGTCTATATATTGCCAGATTACGTCAAGAAAGTAGACCGCAATATTCTGAATTTACAATCAGGTGTGACTTTATAGAAAGGGATTCAGTTAGAAAACTGGATGAATAAAAATATGAGTAAAGTAGTTAATGGTAAAGAAATAAAAAACTTCCCTTGGGAAGAATGCCCACAAGGATTTGATGGGCCAATTTGGAGATATTCTAAAAACCCTATAATTGATCGCCATCCAGTAGAAAACGTCTCCCGTGTTTTCAATAGCGCCCCTGTTCCATTTGGCGATGGCTATATTGGTGTGTTCCGTGGAGATAATGTTGACGATATTCCACATTTACATGTGGGTCACTCAAAAGATGGTATCCATTTTGAAATTGGGAAAGAACCAATTAAGTTTGTTAATGAAAAAGGAGAAAATGTGGAAACAGGTTATCAGTATGATCCGCGTGTTATTCCCTTTGAAGATTACTTTTTAATCGTGTGGTGTGATGAACTTTGCGGACCAACAATTTCAATTGCTAAAACATACGATTTTAAAAAGTTTGTGAAATTTGATAACCCATTCCTCCCATATAACAGAAATGGTGTTATTTTCCCAAGAAAAGTTAACGATAAATTTTTAATGCTTTCTCGTCCAAGTGATTCTGGTCATACCGCCTTTGGCGACATTTTCCTATCTGAAAGTAAGGATTTGACTTATTGGGGAAGACATAGAGTTGTCGCCACTAAAGGATATGAATGGTGGTGCGCACTTAAAATTGGTGCTGGTCCCGTTCCAATCGAACTCGATGACGGATGGCTAGTATTTATCCATGGCGTCAATCGTACTTGTAATGGATATGTTTATTCTATTGGTGCGCTTATTTTAGAAAAAGATGATCCAAGCAAATTGAAATATAGATGCAAGAACTTCTTAATGACACCTGAAGAATCTTATGAGACAACTGGATTTGTTCCTAATGTTATTTTCCCTTGTTCTGCTTTAGTTGATGCTCCAAGTGGAAGAATTGCGTTATATTACGGGGCTAGTGATACATTTACCGCTTTAGCTTTTACTACTGTAGATAGAGTTGTTGAGTATATTAAAAAACATTCGAGATAGGATGATATGGAAAAGGTACTAATCAAGAAAAAACAAAGTTTAGGTTATTCCATTAAGAGGAATTTAAATGCCTCGAAGTTTTTGATTATGATGATTATCCCAGCGATAGTTTACTATGTAATTTTCTGTTACATTCCAATGTATGGTGTACTTATTGCCTTTACTAAGTACTCACCAAGATTAGGCATTACTGGTAGTATCGCCAACAACTGGATTGGATTTGAAAACTTCGCTACTGTCTTTAAACTTCCGGGATTCTGGCAAGCCTTTACTAACACCTTATTAATTGGCTCTGTAAAAGTGATAATTTCCTTCTTGTCTGCGATTATTGTTGCTTTATTAATTAATGAATTAAGAATGCGTGTCTTTAAAAAGACCGTGCAAATAGTGGTTACCTTCCCACACTTCTTGTCATGGGTTGTTGTCGCTAGCTTGTTTATGCTGCTATTAGGAGAAAATGGTGGTATCTCTAAAGCCATCGTTGCTAGCGGAGGAGATCCACTTACATTCTTTAGTGATGGTAAGAAATTCTTAGCACTTATTTTTTCTAGTGATATTTGGAAAGAAGCAGGATGGAGCTCCATTATTTATATTGCCACTATGGCTGGTATTTCTAGTGATTTATATGAAGCTGCCAATATTGATGGAGCTTCTAGATTACAAAAGATTTGGCATATCACTCTTCCAGGAATTCG
This sequence comes from Isotricha sp. YL-2021b, assembly GCA_023805745.1. NCBI lineage: Eukaryota > Ciliophora > Litostomatea > Vestibuliferida > Isotrichidae > Isotricha > Isotricha sp. YL-2021b. The sequence goes on along the minus strand of JAJJKW010001777.1, from coordinate 22,961 downwards.
ACCAACCGCGATTTTACTATTAATCATGTCTGTTGGTGGTGTTCTTTCTGCAGGATTTGATCAAATCTATAACATGACCTCGCAGTTACATAATGCAACCGTTTTAGGTTCTGTACAAATTATTGATACCTTAGTTTATCAAGGATCTTTAGGTACAGGGGCAATGACGTTTGGTGAGTCAACAGCATTAGGATTATTTAAGTCTGTAATTGGTTTTGCCTTAGTTATCACCACCGATAGAATTGCTAAATTATGTGGAGAAAGGGGAATCATTTAATGAGTAAAATTAAGATTTCTAAACTTCCACTTGCGAGAAGAGAAAAAGTTAGTCCATCTAACCGTTTTGGTGGCTTTGATGTATTCTGCTTCATCATCCTTTTAATGTTTGCGTTATTAATTATTTTCCCGTTCTATTATTTATTCATTGTTTCCATTACTCCTCAAGAGATTTATGCGAACAACTCCTTTATCTTATGGACTCCAGAGATTTCTTTTGATGCCTATAAGACAGTTTTTACGGAGAAATCAATTTGGAACGGTTTTGGTATCACCTGTATTCTCTTATTTGGTGGCACCTTATATCAAATGTTCTTCACCGTTATTACTGGCTACGCATTAAGTAGACAGAAATGGGTTGGAAAGAACTTTGTTATGAATATGATTTTAGTCACTATGTTCTTTGGTGGTGGACTTATTCCTTACTACGTTTTAATTAAATCCCTCAATATGACTGATACGATTTGGGTCATGATTATTCCGGGTGCCATTGATACATTCAATATGTTATTAATGCGTAACTACTTCGCATCTCTACCAAAAGAGTTAGAAGAATCAGCGAAAATCGATGGAGCAAATGATATTCAAATCTTTGCTCGTATCTTCCTTCCTCTTTCTTTGCCAATGTTAGCGACGGTCGGTTTATTCTTCGCTGTTGGTAACTGGAACTCTTGGTATAACGGTATGTTATTTAATACCAAAGAGTCTTTAAAAACATTGCAACAAGTATTACAGGATGTTATCTACACTCCTGCTAGTACAATTCCAAATCCAAATCCGACCAGAATTAATACGGAAAGTTTAAAGATGGCCGCTATTTTCTTCACCATCATTCCAATGATGCTATTTTATCCATTCTTACAACGATTCTTTGTTAAGGGTATCGTTGTTGGCGCGATTAAAGGTTAGGAGGTATAACTTATGCGCAGAAAATATTTATTTTTATTAACACCAGTAGTAGCTCTTTCGAGTATGACTCTTACAGGTTGTGGAGGAAGAGATGCTAAACCAGATGTTTATGATAAGGATGGTAACTTACTTATTTCTCTAAGAAATCTTTATTTCAGTGATTATACTGAAACCGCTAACGATGTTTATTTAAGAGAACTTCAAGAACAGTTCAAAGTGAAGTTGTCATTCCAGTCCTATCAATGGAGTAACTGGGAAACACAAGTTACCGGAGCAATTAATGCTGATAATTTGACCGATGTTTTCCATGCCAATATCGATAGCTATAACTTTGCAAGTTATTATAAGTTCTGGGCTGAAGAAGAAATGATTAAACCGCTCCCAAACGATTTGACCAAGTGGCCAAACATTAAAAGAATGTTAGAAAACACTTCTAATGTCGAGAAGTTATATATCAATGGTAAACTTTATGGTTTACCTATCGCGAAAAATACCACAGATTATGATACGTTCTTCTCTCCATTTACCTATATTTATCGTCGAGACTGGGCAAAGAAATGGGGTGTTTATCAAGAAAATGACATTTATACTTGGGAACAATTTGAAGCTTTGCTAGAAAAATTCAAGACTGAACTCGCGCCTACAAGTAGATATGCGTTAGGCGATGTTGAATGGGGCTATCCAAGTATTGTGAATTTCTACAAACAAGTTCCGCATTGCTATGCCTATGATGAAGCAACTCAAGATTATGTTAATAATTATTTAACTGATGAATATATTTTAGGTTTAGAAAAATCTAAATCATTTAAATCTAATGGTTATTATTATCCAGGACAAAATTCCGCTGTTGATGGAAGACTTAATATTGAATATTATTCAAACCAAATTGGTATTCTTTATGAAAACCTTTCCTATAGTAATTATGAAGCCCTCAAGAAACAATTAAAAATTTCTAATGCTTCTTTAGACAATTTCAATATAGAAGATGCGACCGCAATTATGAAGATTAAAGCTCCAGCGGATTCAATACACGCAGATAAATACGTTTTAGAAGGAACTGATAACTGGTTCTCTATGACTTTCTTTGATTTCCTTATCTCTGATGCTAAACAAGCCAAGATTTTAGATATTATTGATTGGCTTCTTTCAGAAGAAGGAACATTATTCTCTGTTTATGGTATTGAAGGATATGACTATACAGTTGATCCAATAACAAAAGAAATTGAATTAATCCCAGAGGCATGGCCAGAAGATCCTCAAACTCACGAAAAGGCCGCGAAAACTAATGGAGCAAAGATGCTTAGATATATGGGTTCTTTAGGTTATGATACTTTAAGTTATGATCCATTAACCAATAAAGAATCTGTCGCCTATTTAGAGTCTTGGGAAGCAGAAATGAAAGAGGCTTTAGAACATGATGAACTTGATATTTTAAAAGAAAATAAAGATGTTATGTGGCTTACAAGCAATTTAAAAGCTAGATATTCTGGCATTATGAGAACTAATGCTTTGGGCACTGTTATGAATTATATTTACGGCACCAACAGAATTGTTTCTATCGATGATTATAAAAATGATTTTAAGTATCCATGGGCAGAAGTCTTAGCGGAAATTAATAGTTTAATTTAATTAAGGAAAGAAATTATGAAAAAAAGAGGGAAATTTACACTTTTGTGTTTAACGTCACTATTGTCCCTACTTTCTTGTGGAGGAAATGAAGAGCCTATGAAAAGCGGACCAATAGTTCCTACTAACATAGATATGGACAATATCGCTTTTACTAGCGACGATATCACCTCCAAAAGCTTTGGTGGATTAGGCGTTGAGTGGGGAGCCTATGAAGACACTGATAAAATCGCTGAAGGTGGATGGGATAGAGTCATCAATTATATGGATCATTTAGGTGCAGCTAGAATCAGATTAATGATCAACTACGACTGGTTCTGCCAAAATTTCGATTCCCATAATAACACTGATCCAAGTGATGATACTTGGACATATAATTTCACAAATAAGTATGCAAGAAACATGGTGGAAATTCTTGAATACTGTCAAATACATGCGATTGATGTCGCATTCGGTTGCTGGAATGTCATTGGTTCTTTTGAAAGTGACGTCTGGAACATGATGGAAAAAGTAACCGCTGATATTCGCTGGGCAAAAATTACTGCTGATGTCCTTAATTATTTAGTTCATGAAAAAGGCTTTAGCTGTATTAAATGGTTTGTTAATTCCAATGAACCAAACTGGATTGGTGAAAAAGGTTCTTCCAAGAACTATAACAATACCTATCTTATTTGGGAACAAGGTGTAAGAAACGTTAGAGACGCTTTAGATGCGATTGGTCTAGATTATATTGGTATTATCGGTGGAGATACTACTGGTGTGATTGGCACACAAGAATATTTCACCAATATTGCAAAACGTATTCCTGGTTTAGTGGCGGATTATGGATGCCACTTATATTTAGGTAATTATGATATCGATAGAGGACAAATGCTAAGCCAAATTAAATCAATTTCTGAAGATATTAAAGCAATTGACGCTGGCTTTGGCTCTATTAGAGAAGTTAATGTCTGGGAAGCAGGGCTATTAGACGGTAAAACTTTATTAGACTGCCAATCCATGATTAGGACTCCTGATTATGCGATTAGGATGGTAGATTACACAATTCAATGTTTAGCAGGTGGAATGAATGGAGTGGTGTATTGGGACTTTGATGACGCTATGCATTTTATGTATAGCTTAAATACCACAACTCCAAAAGAGTGGGGTATGTTCTCCTCTTTAGCGGAATCTAGTTCTGGTAAACAAGAAGCTAGACCTTGGTATCATTCCTCCAGTTTGCTTTGTCACTTATTAAAAAAGGGTAATAAGATTTACTCTCCAACACAAAATGATCCAAATTTAACTAAAACCTTTAGAAGTATTGCCACTGTTAGTCAAGACGGCAAGCAAGGTGGATTTGTTTGTATTAATGCGGATATGACTCAAACAGTAACCAAATCATTCTGTTTAGATGATGAGGTAGAAGGCGATAAATTATACATTTATAAATTCGCTAGAGGCGAATATCGTTTAGGAGAAGATGGATTTATCGAACCAAATGATATCATTGATGGCTCATTAAATAAAAAACTCACATTAGAGATTGCTCCTAGAACAGTCTATGTGGTGTCTAATACGAGGTTATAAGTATGAAACGTAAAGTAATATTATTTATAGCCTTATCCCTTAGTTTAGGCGCTTGTAGTAGCGTTATCGCTCCACAAAAAAACGACAAAGTCAATAATAGTGATAGCGGCGCTATTGATTTTGATAACTTGCCAGAAAATGATTATGTTCCTAGCGCATCTTCTATTGAACCTTTAGGAACATTCAATTTATTTGAAAATTCTAACTCAGGCACGATTAGTTATTTAGGCACATTTGAATGGGAAGCATGTGAAAATGCGGATAAATATACATTAGAGTTCTGTTCCCATCCAAACTTTATCGCCGATAACGATGCAATTGATTATTATATAGAAGATAATATCCACGCTACTAGATGGAATTTTACAGGATGTCTGCCAATTAACAACACTAATTATTATTGGAGAGTCATCGCTTATAACGCTTCTGGATCTAGATATTCTAACCAAGTTAATACTTTCTTCTATGCTGCTCCTGAAGTTGAAGAAGTGGAATTTGATATTGGTGAAGCCGATGACTGGACCTTACACTCTGTTGGTTCGTACGCGGATATTTATATAGATAATAGTAACTTCTTCCATAACAATAAAAAATCTTTGGTGGTCTCCTTTAAAGAAGAAGATGTTAACCAAGGAAAACCGTTAAGTGATGGTTGGGTGATTGTTACTAGAACTGTCGAAAAGAACACAAATGGCACTGATGCTTTATCATTTAATATGTATTATTCAGGTAAAGATGCCAATATCTTTGTTCGTGTTATTGATAGAGACAATGAATTCTGGCATTGTCCAGTACAAATTTCCAATAACGCTAAACAGGAAGTGTTCTTGAAGTTTAGTGACTTCACTCAAAGAACTGGCGATGTTACTGTCGCGAACATGGAATTTGACTACGACCGTATCAAATATATGGAAATTGTCTTTGAAAGAAGCTTTGGTGATGGAATTTTACTTCTTTCTGATGTTAAAGCAGTGAAATATGAAAATTATAAAGACCGCTTTATTGATAAATTAGATTTCACCTCTTATTCAGAAGACCAATGGACTTATGAAGCATATAACTTCGACACCACTAAAACCGAAGATGAATTAACGCTTAAATTTAATAGAAACGGTCAAGGTTATGGCTTCGCTAAGATTAATGTTAATCAATACTTTATTTCTAAAGGTGATTCTATCAAGATGTCAGTGAAATACACTGGTAAAACTGGTAGTAACGTTATCTTAAGAATTTACGAAGAAGATATGGACCGTTGGTCATATAAGATTCCATATTCTTCTTTAGAATATGATACATATAAAGAATTAGTCATTCCTTATGCGGCGTTTGCCTCTAGCTCTATTATGGGGGATGGAAGAAGACAATTCTCAAAAATTATCAACATCCAATTTGGCTTAGAAGGAAACTATGGATCTACCGAAGAAGAATCATCAATCTCCTTTAAAGACTTTGAAATTGTTCAAAAGAAAGAACATGGGCAACAAGAATATCGTTATATTGATGAAAGTGGATTAATTGATAACTTTAATAATTACGATTATTCTGCACAATTATTCATGTCCTGGGAAACATCTTATAAGAACAAAGATGAATATATGCAACTTAATAGCATTCAAAAGGTTGGCGGAAATTCTAATCCATATTCCGGGCAATTTGAATATAAGTGTGATATGGAACCGGCTATTTATACCTTACCAATGAAGGCTAAGGAAGGAGTGACCTATCAAGAGTTCTCCAGCTTTAAGATTTGGATGAAAGATGCCTCTGTTAAGACTGAAGATCCACGTTATTCACATGTTGAAAAATATTCTGCTGAAACATTGATTAAAATTGTTTTAGATACAGATGAAGAATATGTTTATGACTTAGGAAATATCGAACGTGTCTGGACTGAATATGATATTCCGTTTGGTTTATTCACCTTAGACAATTATGATTATCTCCCACATGTTCCAAACCCAATTACTGTTGCTCATATCGTTAGCGTTGGGTTCCAATTCAAATATTTCTATTACGATATTTTCGGAAAACCAACTCCTTTATACATCGCTAATAACCCAGTTTACGTTGATAACATTTACTTTGGCGATTACTCTTCGAGTGAAGAAATCAAGAAGACCGTGAAAGAAAAAGTTATTAAGATGGATGGCGATATCGCTTTAGTAGATGATTTTGAAAGCTATAGTAGCACTGATGATCTTGAATATTACTGGCTCAATGGTACTACTATGGACTACACCGCCAAAGAGTTATCTAGCATTGTTTCTAGTGAAGGTGAAAATCACTCAATGGCATTACAATATAAAGGGAATAACTCGTCGCCAAATTATTACATTAGCCCAGCCTATGACCAATCAGTTAAAGGAAAAGGCTTAAGAGTGAGCTTGTATAGTGATGTTGAAGCTACAGTTTATGTGAATTTATATGTCACTATTGGCACTAGTACCATTCAATATCGTGCTACCTTAACATGTAGAACAAATTGGGCAGAATACACTGTTGGCTTTAATAATTTCTCAGTTGTTTCTGGCTCTGCAAGAACGTTAACTCAAAATGATGTTGTGAATATTAGCAAGATTTCCTTTGGTGTGGTCTATTTCAAGAGCAGCACTGATTATAGTATCCATAATTTATATGTTGATAACTTAATGTTTGATGCATCGCTTGCTTATGGCGACTTAAGTGTTCGCGATATTGATGTGAGATAGGAGAACATAACGATGCTTAAATTAAATAAATATCCTCATAATCCAATTCTCACGAAAAATGAGAAAAATGCTTGGGAAAACTTATGCGTTTTAAATCCTGCAGTTATCTTTAATGATGAAGATAAGACTTTCTATATGCTTTATCGTAGCGCGGGTAATGATAAGCAACACTATATTTATTTAGGCTTAGCCACTTCTAAAGATGGAGTCAACTTTACTAGATGTAGCGATAAACCAATAATTGCTCCGGATGTTAATGGAGCAGATGGAGGTGGAGTGGAAGACCCTCGATTAGTAAAAATTGAAGATTACTATTTCTTGACTTATGCATCTAGACCGTTCGCTCCTGGACAATATTGGAGAGAAGATAAAGAATATTTTGGCTTCCAACCAAAAGCTGGACCAAGAGTCTTAATTTATAATGACACCGAAACTCATTTAGCGGTCTCAAAAGATCTTAAAAACTGGAAGAAACTAGGACGTATCACTGATAGTAGATGTGATGATCGAGATGTCATTATCTTCCCTGAAAAGGTAAATGGTAAATACGTAAAAATCTCTAGAGCGATGAATAAATGCGGTGAAGGATATAAAAATTCAAAGCCTGCGATGTGGATTTCCTTCTCTAATGATTTGTTAGAGTGGAGAGAGGAAGAAGAACTTTTCTACGCAGGAAAAGAGTCTTGGGAAGATGAGAAATGTGGTGGCAGTTGTCCTCCTATTAAAACTGATAAAGGATGGTTATTTATCTATCATGGCGTTTCCTCTAAAGATAAATGCTATCGAGTGGGCGCAATGTTACTTGATTTAAAAGATCCTAGAAAGATTTTAGCGAGAACCAAGCATTTCATTATGGAACCTGAATATCCTTTTGAAACAGATGGTTTCTATTCTGGTTGCGTCTTCCCAACTGGAATCGTCGAAGTTAAAAATGAACTTTATATTTATTATGGAGCGGGTGATCAATGTATTTGCCTCGCTACCATTAAAAAAGACGATTTATTAAAAGAATTATTAGGAGGTAAGTAAGGTGAAAAAGAGATTTTTAGTATTTTTACCAATCTTTACTTTACTCGCATCATGTGGTGGCGAACCTGGCGGAGGAGGTAGTGGGCCTGTTCCTGGAAGAGACTATGGGGATGATAAAACCTATGCATTATTTATGTATAACATTCCTAGAGAAACTTCTGAATCTCCTAACGGGATGGAAGAAAAAGTTGAAAATACTTTATTTGCAAAATATGAAATCACTGTTGGAGAGTTAATTACCCCTCCTGGTATCTTACCTCAAAGAAAGAATTATGAGTTTGCCTGTTGGTGTAAAGACAAAGAAGGCTATGAACCATGGGTTTTTGAAACTGAAAGAGCGAAAGGATCAACTATTCTATACGCGAAATGGACTGTCACTCATGAAGACGATTATGAAGAACCAGAATATATACCTCCTGAAAGGATTATCGAAGATATGGATTATCGTGTAACAGGAATTTTAAATAAAGAACTTAAAGAAGGAATGGAAGTTGATTTAACAACTGCCGGCATCAATAGGCTTAAAAAGCATGCGGATGATTGTCGTTTTGCAGTTAACTATGAGCATAAAGTTGGTGTTGAACTAACTTCCGCTACATTTAATGATGTCACAAATGTAATCCATCTAGTATTTCCATCCGGAGAATTAGATATCCACGTGAACGACATTACCGAGTCCTTAAATATTAAAAAATTATTTCCATCACAGGCTTATATTGACGGCTATGAAACTAAAGCTAAAAATTATGAATCTAGAGAATTTGAACTAGATGAGAATTACCATATCGCTTTAATGGGTTCTTCCTCTATGGAAAACTGGGATACTTCTACTGAAGATATGGCCCCTATTAAGACATTTAACCATGGTATTGGTGGCACGACTGTTGAAAACTGGACTGATGCTTTGCTAGAAAGACTCGTGGTTCCATATTCACCAAAAGCAGTAGTTTATTATGTTGGTGTTAACAATATAATTAACCAAAACGATAATGGAACTGTGTGTGGCAATAAATTAAATGCCTTATTTGATAAGACCCACGCGATGCTTCCAGATGCGAAAATTTTCTATATTTTAATTAATAAGTTACCTTATTACCCACATTGCCAAGATGATTTTGATATCGCTAATCAAATGGCAAGAGACTACGAGTCTGCTCATGAATACCTAACATGTATTGATGCCGGCCAAGACTTATTAAAAGAAAATGGACTTCCGCATTGGGCTTATTTCCGTACCGATGGACTCCATATGTCTAGATATGGCTACGTCTTATGGGGAGCTAGAGTAAAGAAGGCCATTATTGATTGGCTAGGCTAATATGACCGTTCTAATCGATGTTAAGGAAATTAAGAAAAAAAGTAGAGTAAGATTCTTCTTACACATTTTCGGGATTATCTTTCTTACTTTAGGGGTAATCGCAGGATCATTATTGCTTTTATTACTATCTAACTTAGATTATATTCCTAATCTCATTCTTACCATCGTTTTAGACGCAACATATTTCTCCTTCTTAGTGTTTTATTTCTTCTCAATCTTTCCGATTGTAAAACATTATTACAAAGTCTTTGGAAAGATGAATCAAGTCGCCTTTGAACATCGAAGAAGACTTAAATATGCAGAAGAAAAAGAAAACCGCATTAATGAAAATGTTAGATATAGAACTTTATGTTTCATTTACAAAGAAGGAGAGAATAATTATAACGAAAACCTATACGTTTTAGACAATAACGTCAAATTTATTAAAGATAAGTACTACTCATTATTTACCTATCAAAACATTATTCTTAGTTACGAGGAAGCCAAAGATGCAACTGTTTAATAAAGAAGCTTCCAAGAGAATATTTACACATACGTGGTATATTTATCCTCTTTTAATTGGGATTATCACCGTAATCTGGCTATGGGGTTTCCAAGCCTTCCATCAACCAAGTTCTCATCAATCGTTATTAATGTTCTTCTCCACTAATATTAGTAATAACGTATTCACAAAAGAGATTATGAATGAATACTACGCTAGAGAAGACTTAAGACAAATTGATGCCTATTATTCCTTACCAGATTTACCGTCTTATGTAGATAAATTAAACCTCTATATTAGAAAAAGCGATATCCTAGTCTTAGATAAAAAGACCATTGATGACTTAAGAGGATATCAAGAGAGATTCTTCGTGGAGTTTGATGACAAACTAAAAGAGAAATATTTTGATCAAAATTATGAGTTCTATACTTATATTGACTCACAACAAAAAGAACATATCTACGCAATTAAAATCAAAGATAAAAGCGATAATGATACTTATTTAAATACTTATATGACATTTGATAATACCTATGACTACTATTTATGTTTAGGTGTTGGTAGTGTCAACCTAGGATATCTTGGAGGAGAGGAAAATACTAAATACGATAATGCCTTAACATACGCTAGACATTTATTAGACAAACAACTATGAGAAAAGAAGTTATTAGAGAAAGTGATTACGAGCAAAAAGAAAGGCCAAATTCTAGAAAGGCCCAGTTTTTTGATATCTTTAGACATCGCTTTGTCGAAGTGTTAAAGATTTCCATTTTACAGGCTGTCTTTAATTTGCCTTTAATCGCTGTGATGGTTTTATTTTGGTTATTCACTTTATCAGCGACTAATCTAAATTCTTTAATGACTGTCTTTTTATTCAGCGCATTAGGCTTATTTATTTCTATTATTTCTATCTTTATTGGAATGACTGGATCATTTTATTGCTTTAAAAAGATTATCTACGCAGAAGGAGAATATGCCTCCACTAGTTTCTTCACTGGACTTATTAGTGAATGGAAAAAAGGCGCGTTAGTAGGCTTAATTGCTGGATTAAGTGTTGCAATTACTTTAATAGGTTCATTCTTCTGTTATTACTATTTAAGCAGTTATAATTCTGCAGTGGCAGGATTTGGGATTGCTATTTTAGTAACTCAATCACTGGTAGTCCTGATTATTAGTTACTATTCAGTTGCCCAATTAGTCATCTATGAAAATTCATTTAAGGCTATTTTAAAGAATTCGTTTATTTTTGCTTTGATGCGATTCCAATACAATTTACCAATCTTTATTATTCATCCTGGTATATTAATCGCCCTAATGGTGATTATGCAGCTTACTATGTATATTGGCATTGTCCTATTATTCTTCTTTGCTTCATTTGGTCACTTAATTTGGATGCTTAATGCTTTATCAGGATTTGATAAATTTATTAACAAAGATAATTACCCTGATTATTATCGTAAGGGTTTACGTAAGGAGGCTTAGTTTATGGCAAGCTTAAAATTAAAACACGTCTATAAGGTTTATAACGGAGGAGTAAGAGCGGTTAATGACTTTAATCTTGATATTAAAGATAAATCATTTGTCGTTTTAGTTGGTCCTTCAGGATGTGGTAAATCCACAACCTTAAGAATGATCGCAGGATTAGAGACTATTACTTCTGGTCAGCTATATATTGATAACGTTCTAGTTAATGATATGGAAAGTAAGAATAGAGATATCGCAATGGTGTTCCAATCTTATGCCTTATATCCACATATGACCGTCTATCAAAATATGGGATTCTCTTTAAAGCTAAGACATGAAAAATCCGCGGTTATTAAAGAAAAAGTATTAAAGGCTGCTGAAATATTAGAAATATCTGACTTATTAGATAGAAAACCAAAAGAGTTATCTGGTGGACAAAGACAACGTGTCGCTTTAGGTAGAGCCATCGTTAGAGACGCTCAAGTATTCTTATTAGATGAACCGTTATCTAACTTAGACGCGAAATTACGTGTGCAAATGAGAACGGAGATTACTAAGTTACACGATAAATTAGAAACCACTTTTATCTATGTTACACACGACCAAACTGAAGCGATGACTATGGGTGATGTGATTGTCGTTATGAATAAAGGTTTTATTCAACAGGCTGACGCACCAGTAACATTATTTGAGGATCCTGCCAACTTATTCGTTGCCACCTTTTTAGGTTCCCCTCAAATGAACATTATCAAAGCTAAACTTTTCGAAAAAGGAAATAAGATTGGGGCAAGATTAGAAGATAACGATAACAATATCGTCTATTTCAAAGATGAAACTATTAAACAAATTAAAAATAGTCACTTAGATTTAGAAAAAGAATATTTGTTTGGTGTTAGACCAGATCATATCTCTATTTCTGATAAAGGAATCAAAGGTCATGTGGAAGCGGTTGAACAATTGGGTGATGAGACCATTATCTACACCAAAATTGAAGGTCACAAGAATAATGTCGTGATAAAATCTCCTTTATTAACTAATGTTAATGTTAAGGATGATGTCAATTTAGACATCTCTATGGATAGAGTTTACTTATTTGATAAAGCCAGTGAACATTCCTTAATTGGTATGCCTTCTTATAATAAGATTCCTTGCCACATCGAAGGAGACTCCATTAAGATTGGGAAAGACACCTCTATTTTATTAGACGATGAATACCGTTCTCATTTATTAGCAGGAGCCTATGAAGCTGAGCGTCACTTAATGTTTAAACCAGAATATGTAGAGTTTGAATCTACCCCTACTAATCGCTTAGTGAAAGTGAAAGTGGACTTCATTGAAGAAAGAACTAACTACAATATCGTCTTCTCTAATGTTAAAGGAGAAGAAGCCTATTTCATTTTTAGAGCTAATAAAGATCGCGAGATTAAATCAGGTGATGAATTAGATATTTACCTTCCGCTTGATAAGATTTATATCTCTGACAAGAACGATGATTCTTACTATTCTAGAGAAATCGTCTTCCCTAATGTTGCTAAAGCAAAAGTTTTCACTAAAGATGGGAAAACAATAGTTTCCATTAATAAAGGAGAAACACTTGTCTATGATGATTTGGGAGTTGAAGACGGAGAGTATAACTTTGTTTTAAAACAGGATAAGTGTGAAGTGGTATTCTCAAGAAAAGTGGCAAAAGACATCAAAGAAGAAGTGAATAGACATGTAGAAAAAGGTCAATGCTTAACCGTGTCATGTTATGATGAAGAACCTCAACACAAGATGAATACCATCTTTGCAAAAATCAAGGGCTTTGAAGAATACGTCACTTTGACAGTAAAAAATAATTTCTCAGTATACAAAATGCCTAAATTTAAAGTGGTTATTTCTAAAGATGCATTTGAGCTAATAAAACCTGATGCTGTCGAACAAATTGCTGAAGAAACTCAAGAGAAAATTGAATCGGGAAAAACCGATAAATAATAATAAAAAAATATGAAGAGCATCAATCAAAAATTGGTGCTTTTTTTGTTCACTATTTTTTATAAACAAATAAAAAAGTTTACTTGTTTCCTTATTTGTTCACCAAGTTAAAATTGTCCACTCTTCTTAAGAAGTTGTGTAATAAAAGTAACAAATATATTCAATCCTTTGAATTAGAGGTAGACAGCATGAATAAAAAAACATTTTCAATCGGAATTTTCGCAATTGGTTTAACAACGATTGTTGCTGGAGTTTTGGTATTTGGTGGTATTAAAACTTCTTCATCTGCTTTAGCTGCTAGATTAGCCACACGTGGCACTAGTGGACCAAGCATTGTCTTAAACAGCTCTAATGTTCCTACCGGATTAACTTCTTCTTATCAAAATTTATTTGATGGTAGCGTAAAGACTGCATATGGCAATGATGTCAACTTATCGTTCGTTAATGCTAAATCTCTCGATGGTGGCTTTGCCCAATTAGCAAATCACGGTAAAATTTTTAACTTTAATAGTGGCAATAACCAAGTGTCTGCGGTTAACGGTATTAGTTTTTCTGGTTCTGGATCATTATTATTCAAACCTGCATTTGCAAGCGGCATCTTAATGGATGTTGAGCCTGTGACAGTGACTGCTGGTGCGTCAAAAGTTTCTGTTCCTGTTTGCGACTACTTTGAACTTGAAGCCGGCGATAGTGGTGCTTCAATTACTTCTTTAGAATTATCATTTGCCTGTGACTCATCTCTAAGCGATTTAAGATCATTAGATGGAACATATACTGGTATCGGTAGCGATTCCTCAACATACAAGTTAGTTGTTAGTGATGGCTCTGCTTCTATACAATCCTTAGATAAGCCTAGCAATATCTCTTTAAGTGGTACGGTTGCTATGGTTGATAAAGACACCGCTAAATGCACATTTTTATACAACACTTACAACGTTTATTATGTAATGGATTTTGATGGTCATCATTTCTCATTTGTTTCTAAAAGCGATGATATGGGTGGGATGATTGCTGGTCAAATTGCTACTGTAGATTTTGATCGTGTTTATAACGTTGAAGATTTCGAATCTTATTCCGCTAGCGGACAAGGATATACAAACTCAACAACAAAATATAAAACAACTGGTTTAAGATCTTCAATTTATGCTGATTACTATACCGGAGGTGGTTCTGGTGAAATTGGTGGATCTGGTTGGCCAATTATGACCTCAACAGACAACACTAATTACAACAGCCAAAAAGGTCATAATTCCTCTAAAGTTGGTATCTTTAAATTCTCAAATGGTACCAGCATGAGATATATTTCCATGAACGAATTATATGGAGTTAAATCTGTTATTGGAAAAGGCTCTACCTTATCATTCTGGGTAAGAGGCGCTTATACAAACACTAATTTCAATACAAATCACGCTTCTAACACCTCAATGAAGTTCTATGCTTATTATAACTCTCCATTAACTCCATCAAATCAAACAACAGTTAGAGAAACCTTTGATTTTACCGTTGAAGCTGGTGCAACCTGGCAACATTTTGAAATGCCTTTAACCTCTGGTAGAACATATTATGGTTTTGGTTTCTTTGCTCAACAATCAAGTGGATCAACTCAATACGTCCCGATCGACGATATTCAAATCTATACCGCTTCTCCATATGCGGAATACATTCCTCCAGTGGCAGTTACTGGCGTTAGTGTTAGCTCAACAGCCTTAGAATTAATTACTGGAAATAATTCACAATTAACCGCAAATGTTGCACCAAGTAATGCTACTAACAAGAACGTCTCTTGGAGCAGTAATAAAACATCAGTTGCCACAGTTGACTCTGAGGGTAATGTTCACGCAGTTGCTGCTGGTAACGCTACAATTACAGTTACTACTGCTGATGGTGGTTACACTGCAACTTGTGCAGTGACAGTCTCGGATCCAGTGACATATTATCCAGAAGGAACATTCAGTGGTACTGCTACTGTTTTAGGAAATAACTGGAAAATTACTATTGCGTTAGGTAATCAAAGTAATGGCTTAGTTGCGATTAGATTAGCTAATACTGATGCTGAAGCAACTGGTATTACATACAATACAAGCAATAATACATTTACGATTACAACTACTGGAAGTTATTCTACATATACATTTGGAAATATTACCGGAACATATGATTATGCTAACGATTGTCTTACTGGTATTACTTGTAACGGAAGCATTAAGAGTTATGTCTCTAATAATGGTTCAATTACCGCTACACATCCAACAACCTCTTCCACTTCATATTTCAATGATTGTGACGGTACAACCAGTCAATTACAATCAACATTCAAACGTAGATATATGTCTGGAGGCTGGCAAGTTGATAATAGCAACGCTGATAGAATTACCAGCAATACAACAGAATTTGTCTCAGGATCAAATTCTGTGAAACGTAGAGGTTATAGTGGTGGTGCTGTTGCCCTTAACTTCAATTCAGATTGGTCTTCAGCAAAAACTTTAGCATCAGTTCAATTCTGGGTTTACAATCCATACAGCAGTGATATCACATTAAGAATGTGGGGTTATAAAGCCAAGAACTTTGGAAGCAACTTTGAAACCGGTTCAGTCACCGCTAAAAAAGGTCAATGGACATATGTTGCAATGGGATTCACCTCTGCTGCAATTTATAACTTCCAAATTGCTGATTTCAATAATACTGGTGCTTACCTCTCATTTGATAATATTTACTTCTTCTAATATTATAAATATTAAATTTCAAGGGGCCTCCTAGAGAGGTCCCTCTTTGTATAAAATGAAAAAGAATACTATTTATATTTGCGCTATATCTTTAATTAGTGTTGCAACTGGAATTGCACTTTCTTTACAAATCAATCAAAACGTTACTAAACGATTGATTGCCTTTGGCAATAGAGGTATTTTATCGCTACATTTACAGAACCAAAAAATATCTTATGAATCATCAGCATATGTTGATGAATTAGCTTCGACGATAAGAACTACATATGGTAACGATATTAATATTAAAGCTTCAAATGTTATTAACTATAACGAAGGATGGCAAACAATATTACCTGAAGGATATTTTTATAATCCAATTAATGCATCAAGTTATTTAAATAAAATAAATGGCATTTCCTCTGTTGAATTTACATCGTCTAGTGCATCTTCTTTAAGTTTATATTATGGTTCCACCATTAATAATAGCAATATCATTTATTCTCATCCTATAACCATTAATAGCGGTTCGCCATATTATTTTACCGAAGATAAACCAACTTATATTTATATTAAAAATAATGGTAACTCTAACGTGAATGTTAACGATTTTATCATTAATTATACTTGTAGCGATACCGGATATAGCAAAACCAATTATAACGTTTTAATGATTGGTAATTCCTTCTCTGACGATACAATCTTTTATGCAAATCGTATCGCTGGTGCGTACGGCATTACTTTAAATATATATGACGCTTATATTGCTGGATGTACGATTGATACTCATTACTCTAACTTAAATAGTGGAAGCGCAACATATTCAATGCGTAGCATTAATAATGGTTCATGGGTCTATAACGATAATATGTCGCTAACCGACATTATTAATTCACGTACTTGGGATGTTATTACTTTCCAACAAGCTTCTGCGGAAGTTGGAAGAAGTTCAACTTATTCAAATTTATCTAATTTAGTAAATGGAGTCCGTTCAATTACAGGTTCTAACCCTAAGTTTTATTGGTATCAGACTTGGGCCTACGATAAAGATTATTACGATTATTACGACTATTATTCTTATTTTAATAATGATCAAATGACGATGTTTAACGCGATTATTGATTGTTATAGTTCAGAAATTGATGCTTTAGATATTTTCGATAAGACAATATTTGCCGGTACAGCAGTGCAAAATTTAAGAACATCTTATATGAAAGACACTTTCTCTAGAGATGGCAAACACATGTCTAGTGTCCACGGTAGATATTTATTAGGATTAAACGTGGTATCAAATTTATTTGATATCGATTTAGATATGAGTCCATGTTCTTATTTGCCAAGTGAGGCTAATCAATCATTTAAAAATGTTGCTTATGAGGCGATAAGGAATGCTTATATTCATCCTTTAGAAGTCACTAATAGTTTATACACTAATGGTGACATTGCTAATTATGATTTAACAAACTACACAGAAATTGATGCAGAATTAGTGGGATGTTCTTATTGGAATTCCACCGATAGCACTAATTACAATAAAAGAAATTCTAACGTCAGTGGATCTTCTAATTATTATACTTCTACTAAGAGATTTACCTCTTCAACTTTACCAATTGGATCTTTAGTTTCAATTGATGAATCTTTCGGAGTGAGACCAGAAGCATGGATTAGTGATTCTCAGCAAGGTTCTAGACCAAATGAAACTTATCAAAATGTCATCGAGATAGATTCTTCGTTCTGGAATGGATATTTATATCGTGCGTTTAATATCTTTAAAGCTGGTAAGACAGAGCTTAAAGGACAATATGACCAAATATTTGATAGATTCCATATTTACGTCCCTAATGCTTCTTTAGGAAGTATTAAACCTAAAGATTACAATGATTATTATGATGCTGATAAGGCGATATTCGCTTCAAGTTCACTAAACATTGACGCTTTTGAAAGAATTCATTTAGATCCAATTACTGGTTTCTATAAATGTGATAGCTATTATGAATTGACAAATAGTTATGTTGACGACACTGCCAAGAAGTTTATGTGTAGCCGTCCATTTTATTCTGCAAATGGTGATTTAGCAGAAAACACTGTCATTATTTGTGATAGTGGCTATCAATGGAGAAGTGACTGCTGGGCAAGCCATGGTTCTTATTCACCTCGACCAGGTAACGTGTCAGCTCCATTAACAAGATTAACATCATCTTTTATGTCTGGATTTACTAGAAGAACATTTAATGTTTCTTCTACTTCTAGTAGTTATGTCAATCAAAACTACATTACCTTCTTCAACCATATGAGAATTTATCGCTGTATTAATGAAGAAGAAATGGAATTTGAGCGTGAAGATGGTATCACTATGACTGTTCTTGGATATGCCAAATTAAGTTCTATGGCTGCATCTATGTACGGAAAGAGTGAAATCCCAGTTTTAATTTCATTATCTGGTGATGACACTTCTAGAGTAAGCGTTAAAGTTGATGGCAGCGCCTTGACTACCACTAAATATACATATAATTCATCAACTGGAGCATTAAGTATCGCTACTAGTGGCACTATTGGCTCTTCTAGCTACACAATGGGAACTATTAGTGGCGCTGTTGATTTAAGTGCAAGCGTTGATACTATTAAAAACATCTCTATTAATGGTTCTATTAGTTCATATGTTACTAATAATGGTTCCTTATCTTGTGTAAGTGCTTGGAGCGATCGATGCAACTATACAACTGATTCGGCTTCTCAAACAGTTTGGCAAAGAAGATATATGTCTGGAAGCTGGCAATATAATACCGGTTCTGGTCAATGGACTACCGCAAGTTCTTCTTATCATATGGAGGAAAACTATTCTATGGGATTAAGAATTGCTAATAACTCCTATGGAAAGACTGCATTCTTGCTTAAAAGAGATTTAGGTGGTGGAAGCGGAGTAACGTGTCGTGGTGTATCTTTGTGGATTTATAATCCTAATGGAGCAATTTATAACGTGTTTAGAGTTTATATCTATACATCAGCTTCAACTATTTCTGGTGACCATGTAATTACAAGCAATAGCTATTCTCAAGCATATTCCTCTAGCGGAATTTCTAGTGGAAGTTGGGTTAGTATTCAAACCGGATTTACCGCGACTACAGTTTATAATTTCTCTTTATACTTTGAGACATCAAATAGTGCTACAACATATGTTTATTTAGGGCATATATCTTTCTATTAATATTTATGAGTAACGTTTATAAATTAAAACCAATTATCAAATCGTATATTTGGGGTGGAGATTATTTCAAGAAATACCGTGAATGTTCTTTTGATAATATTTCAGAATCATGGGAATTATCTATTAGAAAAGATAATGTTGTATTAGTAGATTCCATTAACAAACCATTAGATGAAGTTATTAATGAAGATGATTTAGGAATTGCTTGCAAAAGATTCCCATATTTTCCTTTATTAATTAAGTTAATAGACGCAAAAGATAATTTATCTATCCAAGTTCATCCTAGTGATGAATACGCTTTAAAATATGAAAACTCATTCGGAAAGAGTGAGATGTGGCACATTATCTCTTGCGACCCAGGAGCTGGCTTATATGTTGGTTTAAATAAAGATTATTCTAAAGAAGAAATAGAAAAGAAATTAAAAGATAGTTCAATCCTAGAATGTCTTAATTTCTATAAGGTAAAACCAGGAGATACATTCTTAATTAATCCAGGAACGATTCACGCGATTGGAAAAGGTGTGAGATTAATCGAAATCCAACAAAATAGTGATTTGACGTATCGCCTATATGATTATTTAAGAAAAGACAAAAATGGTAATTATCGTGAATTACATATTGATAAAGCTTTAAAGGTTATTAATTATCATCAATATCAAAACCAGTCTATTAAAGGTGATGTCTTAGCGGATAATCAATATTTTAGAGTAATCAAAAAAGAGATAAATGGTGAATATTTATTATGCGCTAATAAAGGCTCATTTTTATCTTTTACCTTTATTTGTGGAGAAGGAAAAGTAGATGATATTGAGTACCATGAATTTGATACTTTCTTTTTACCTTGTGGAAAGAGTTGCTTAATTAAAGGAATTGGTGTAGTTATCATCTCTGGAGTCAACAAATAATGATCGCTATCGGAGTAGATATTGGAGGCACGTCAATTAAGGGTGCGGCAATTACTGATAAAGGCGAAATCCTTGATCGTTTTTCTTTAAAAATGGATCGATCTGCTTCTCCAGAAATTTCTTTTGGAGCAATGTGTGATGAGATAAATGAATTTCTAAAAAATAAGCCATATAAGAATGAAATTATAGGTGTTGGTTTAGGAGTTCCTGGAATCTTAAATAGAGAACTAGGAATAGTAAAAAGCAGCCCTAATATGCCAAAGTGGATTAACTTCAAAATTAGCGATTTTGTGCAAAAAAACCTAAATTTACCGGTAAAAATCGTTAATGATGCGAGTAGTGCCGCTCTTGGAGAAGCTAAATTTGGTACTGGAAAAAACTATAAGAATGTAGTAATGATCACTCTCGGAACTGGTGTTGGTGGTGGCATTATTATTGATGGTAAATTATATGATGGACTAGGCGGAACTGGCGCCCAACTTGGCCACTCTGTTATCCGATTAAATGGGCGTCAATGTAGTTGCGGTAGAAGAGGTTGCTTAGAAGCGTATGCCTCAGCGACAGCGCTTATCAAACAAGCATACATTAAAAAAGAAAAGTATCCTGATAGTGAACTAAACAAAGTTGAAAACATCGATGCGAAATGTGTCTTTGACTTAGCTAGAGCAGATGACAAGCTAGCGAAAAAATTAGTAAAAGAATATGTTACTTACTTATCTGAAGGTTTACTTAATATCTGTAACGAATTTAGGCCAGATTTAATCTTGCTTAGTGGTGGAGTTGCTAACGAAGGCTATTATTTAATTAAAAAAATAGAGTCTTATATGAAAAGACATAATTATGGCTACTTGAACGCTCCTAAAGTTCCTATCAAACTTGCTTCATTGGGCTATGATTCTGGTAAAATAGGAGCAGCTACTTTGTTTTTTGATTAATTATGGAAGACTATTTAAAAGAGTTACGTAAAAGAGCAAAACATATGCCTTTATTACTGCCTCATTCAGTAGTAGTGCTTTTCAATGCTGAAGGAAAGATCCTTTTAGAAGAAAGAGCAGACGATGGCTTTTTTGATTTCCCTGGTGGAGGAATTGATTTAAAAGAAGAAGCTGAAACCGCTGCTAAAAGGGAATTATTAGAAGAAACTGGGTTAGTCGCTGAAGAATTAAAGTTATTTAAAGTATATTCAGGAGAAATAACCCATTATGTTTACTTTAACGGGGATGAGATATACGGTATTGATTTAGTCTATACGTGTTATAAATATCATGGAGAATTAGTTCCTCAAAAAGAGGAAGTTAAAACTCTCAAATTCTATGATTTAAAAAACATGCCAGAAAAAATGTCGATAAGAAATAAACAAATTGTGGAGGATTTATTAAATAGTAAGTTTACAAAGTAACAGCTTTGTTTACTTTGTGAGTTACTAGAATTAAATTATGAAAAGAAAATTAATGCTTATGCTTTTAACACCTTTAATTCTTTCTAGTTGTGGTGGAGATTCTGCCCCTGCCGAGGATTTAGGTCCTGTTGACGTTATTTTGATTTCTGGTCAATCCAACGCGGTTGGTTGTACTTTTTCTTCTTACATTCAATCTTCAATGGGAGAAGATAAATATATTGAATTCTATCAAGGCTATAAAGATATTAAGATGTCCTACGATAACTGGACAAAAGATGATTTTGATAAACCTGTTCAAACTTATTATTCACAAAACAAGTCTGACGGTTTTGTTCCTGTGAAATTAGGTCAAGGTAATGGGGCTGCAACTTTTGGCCCTGAAATTGGCATTGCAGAGGCTTTACATGAAAAATATGCGAATAAATTATTCATTATCAAGTTCGCTTGTGGTGGTAGTTGTCTAAAAGACGATTGGACAGAAAGAAATTCTCCAATGTATCCAAAATTCATTGCTTACGTGAGACAAGAAATGAACAGATTATCTCTTATGGGATATCGTCCTACAATTAAAGCGTTCTGCTGGATGCAAGGAGAAGGAGATACCTATAGCAGTGGTTATTATGGAACTTATAAAGATAACCTTAGAAAATTTGTCACTAATGTAAGAAGTGATTTAAGGACTTTATCTGGAGAAAGAGAAATTCCATTTATCGATGCGAAAATCTCTGGAGATGGAGCGTGGACTTATTGGGCAGAAGTAAATATCGCTAAAAGAGAATTTTCTGAAGAAAGTGATAATAATTTCTTAGTGGATACCATTTACGAGGGTATGCATACAAATTCTGAGCCATATGGGAATGTTGATTTATGTCACTATGATTCTGCTTCTGAAGTGAAACTAGGACACTTGTTTGCCGAAGTATTTGAGCAGTTTTTAATGCCGTTAGAAGACAAATAACATTTGATGCAATCTTTATAAAATAAATGTCGCTTTTATAAGCGATATTTTTTTAATACAATTATAAAGTCGATATAAGGGGATATAGATTATGAAAAAATATTTTGGTACAGTATTAACAGTATTAGTGGTTATTGCGGTGTGTGTACTTGCAATTGTTTTACCACCTGCATCTCAATTTGGTTTAACTCAATTACAACTAGATACCTTAATGATTCTTGGAATTATTTGTGGTGGTAGTGCTCTTTATTGTTTTGTTGTTGGTGAAATCACCATGAACAATTCACAAATGGATAAGTTATGGAGTATTCTCCCTATTGCCTATACTTGGGTAATCGCCACTAAAGCGGATTTCTCTCCCAGAACCACAATCTTCGCTATCATTGTTACCTTATGGGGACTTAGATTAACTTATAACTTTGCCCGTAAAGGAGCATA